>JAUZST010047708.1:0-25428 GCA_034779995.1 Parotocinclus haroldoi | reverse complement strand
ACTGCTCCACATCAAATTAATGTTGACAAATCACCATCTTTGCATACTCAAGTCAACTCCTGGTTGTCCTGGTTGTAGTCTCTCACCTGTTCAGTACGCTACAAAAGCCACCAATTACACAAGGGCTTATAGTGCCCTAGTTAGAAACTAAAAGTGCTTCCATAGGACTTTAATGGATGCATGGTTCACCTAAAATAGAGTATGAAGTCTTGTGATAGAAGAACTGGAAAATGCTAAATGTTTCCCTGTCTTTATCAGCCTGGTTGTGCTGATATATTCGGTGCATGTTAGCAGACGTAAAAGGTCTTCCTTTATCCTTTTATAACAAGTCAAGATATTCGAGCCTAGCCTCTTTGACAAACTTTTCACTCTTCTCCTTATCAAGTTGGGGTGTATCTGGATTAGTTCATAAAGAGCATATATAAGCAAGAGCTTCACTTCACATATTCCCTTTTCTCTGTGTATTGATTTGTTTCAATGGAGGAATTTCTTGGTCCTTTGGCTAGGCAACCTGCCTGATCACGCAGACTCTAGTGATGTTAAATTCTTGTAGAGAATGCAAGCCTGTGGAGCCACAGACAAATCGGTTTGTATCTTTATTGTGCAATTGCATTTTTTACATAATGACTATTTATCTTTGATGTCTGTTATACGGTTATGAACATAAAAGAGAAAGCCACAGATTGGCTGCAAACACAGACACTTTGGTATATTAAATGCATTTTTAATTAAATGTTTCAATTACGTTTCATGTCTCAAAAATAAAATCATGCTGAAAGAAGTAGAGATCGGATAGGTCTCAGATTATTGTCTAAATACAGAGATGGAACGAGGAGAGAGACTCCTTAAGGGAATAAAAAAACCCAGCATTAAATCAGCTGCCTTGCTTCAACTCCTTTTTCCAGAATCACTGCCCTGTCAGATAGCACCTGAGCCCAATGATTCTGTGTATGGCTTGAAACCCTGGGGCTTCTATATTTGGAGTGTCCATTGCAAGTCAGCTCAATGATACAACAGATGTTGCTTCTTCACTATGCCTACTCTCTCTCACACAATGTGTTTGAAACATATTTAACTTAAACATAGAAATGACAAGTTACTCAGCTTACAATAATATAAAACCACCCCTGAAATTTATAAAGAAAGCGTGTGCATTTCTTTCGCAACCGCACTTTAGATTGAGGCAAAATGTGATAAGTGCTGAACTCCTACCTCTTTGTCAGATGCCTACAATTGCAGCCTTGAACAATTCAGAAATGCATGGAGTGCTGCCAGTTCCTTCTTACGTCTTAAGGATTGAGATGCCAAGCCAGAGAGAGAGAGAAAGAGAGAGAGACAAACGAGTGGACACGTCTAACAAAGTGTGCAATCGGGCTCCATGAGTCTCAAGGAATTAGGCAGGCTAAGTTGTCTCTGATGGCTTAAGACAGTAGCTCTTGGGCAGGAATCAGCAGGGAAAGTGTAGTAGTCCTGACAGCAGAAGAGAGCACAGACCTGGGCATCCTCTGGTGGGTGATGGAATGGCAGAGGTCTGCAGATACAGGTGAACTAGCGCCTCTGTAATCCTCAGAGCCGAGACTCGGCAAGCGAGAGTCGCCTCAACATCATGTTTCGTCCGTAAGCCCCTACATCTCTCTTTCCCCACACATCCTCAGAGCCGCCTTTATTTATCCTGGACGGGAGCGAACAGAGCATAGGGGGGGATGAAGAGGGGAGGGAGGGAGGGTGAGCAAGCAAACGAATGCAGAGTGAAGAGGAGTGAGGGAGAGAGCATAGCAGGAGAGAAGAGAGCTTGCACTGTCAGTGACTACATTAGCAGCGCTGAGTAGGTGGAGTTTTCTTTGCAGCAGAGGAGATCATGATTTGAGAAGAAAAATCCAAAAGAAAAAGAGAGAGAGAGCGCGCGCGAGAGAGAGAGAGAGAGAGAGAGAGAGAGAGAGAGAGAGAGAGAGAGGGAGAGAGAGAGAGAGAGATGTGTAAAGACACGAAGGCAAGGTTAAGAAACATGGGGATAGACAGAGATAGTAAAAAGATAGAACTGTGAATAGACTCACATTTTATCAAGCCCATTCTTCAATCAAAGTACGAGTTATGTTTTCTCAACTGATAGAAAATATATACACTGACCTGTTGTCATTAGGAAATAATGTTGCCATAAAGGACTTCTAGGGCAGTCAGGGATAAATTTCTACCAAGCACCTCTCATCTGAGCTCTAGCACCTTTCGTAACCAATAGATAAATTACAATAAAGCTTAATCTAAAGTGACTCTACTCCCTAGGTGGGCTACTTAAATGCACTCAGTCACTCACTGTCATTCTAAATTATTTAAGTTTAATTTCCTGAAAAGTCCAAACTAAATAGACCACCAAAAATTACTGGAAGCGACACCAAATTGTCAACTCCATTATTGCAGTGCAGTACACAGTAGATAAAAATTAATTGAAGACCCTGGAGTACAATAAAGGACAGAACAGCCCAGCTTTCCCAGTTGTTGTGGGGGTAGAGTCAGCAAATATGTTTATTGTAGAGTCAGATTTTGCAAATAAATGTTGGAGTATATAGTTATAGACTGTAAATATTCTATGTGTGTATACAGGTCATGACCGATCATCTCAGTTGGCTTTAACGGTTGAGGTCTAAATTAAATTCAAATAAAAGTCTGTCAATGTTGTAGCTGTAAAGAACTAATCTGATCCATCTGATCCATGATCAGACAGAGGAGTGCCAGAGCATACGTCTGTGTTTGTGTGTGTGGATGGAGGTAACTGTCTTACAGGTCATGTGCTTAATCGTTTGTAGTTCATGTTTGGAAGAGAGGCTGTTCTAACAGGTGGTTGTTAGAGACTTTTTTGTGCAAGTTACTTTTGTTCGTGCGTGACTTTCCGCAGCTTATTTGTAATGATGTAAAGGTGTACCTATATGTCTGTCCTATTGTATGTAGTACTCCTTTATTTGCCCCTCCCCACTACCTGTATATTCCATCTCACCTATTACCACAAATCCTGATTCACATTAACTCATTGAGTCTCTGTTTTATCTCTCAGATTTTCTGATGATACTGTTTACCAAGGCATTTTGGCATCCGTCCAACCGGTCCAACATACTACCCGCTTAACTGTATGTATGGGTTCCACTACAGGGGTCATGCCAGTACATTAACATACTTTAAATCTTTTTATCATTTTGAATTTCCCTACATTGTAAAAAAGGTTTAGCATGTACACTTTCACTCATGTTTTAGCAATGTCCAGTCAATGTCCACTTTAGTCAACAACCTGTTAAATTTACATTTCAATATAATTTCAGATGACAAAATTTTTTTAAAACAAATATTAGCATTTTTATGTGGCTCAGTTATGGGATTTGTATTGTACTATTTGACTGATTTTAGATTAAAAAAAAAACATTGCTTAGTTACTAAATGCTTGGTTCTCTTTCATCAAGTGCCCCCATAAATGTCTAATGGGGTTCAGGTCAACTTGACTGTGGTCAAAAGTCTATGGCATTTAGCACTCTTCTTATTAGGTCCCTTCTCACAAAAACTATGGGGCATTTCAAAATGAATCTAAAGTGATTAAAAAGAAGCATTTGATTTTATCTAATTAAATAAGATTAGCAAAGCAAATTAAATGTCAAAGAAAGTGGTTTGATTATGCAAATAAGATGCAAACTCAATTATCGTGACTGAGTAGCAAGTGACAGAATTGTAATACTTTGTAATTGTAAAGTGACAACAATTTTAGCCTTTTATGTAGTGAATTTTCACCAGGTAAATAAAAGGTGTATTTGTATCTCATTTGCATTATAGAACACCTTGTTGTTTGTTGTTTAATTTTAAAAAAATCAATTTCTTCTTTATCATTTTGTATTCATTATGAATTATCCTAATTTTTGTAAGCAGTATAGTTGCCGACAAACTGAGGGCGATAGCCCTGTAGATTTTTCCCTCTGTCTTTTCCAAGTAAAGGAATATGAGGCTTCTGCATAGATATACAGTGATATTGTGTGCGGCATGTTAGCGTGTTGTGCTGGTATGAGTGGATCAGACACAGCAGTGCTACTGGTGTTTTTAATCACTCTATTACACACATTTGGTTAATCCACCATGTAGCCATCTTAATATTCTGATACATCTGCGTAGGTCCACATCAAAATAGCCAAACTCGTATCATTCACATAAGAAGCATTTTTATTTTAATCTCATTTTAAAATCATACACATAATGGTCTCTCTAAATAGGGGTGTCTGTACTGTGTAATTAATTACCCTCTCTCACTTCACCCTCACCCATCTGACTTGATAAAAAAATGCCCATAATTCTTGGCTTTTTCCTCACAGGGTGCTCTGTGAAGAACAAATAAATAAATCACGTCAGTCTTGTTGTATCTCCCAAAGTCTTTCAAAGGGTAAAGTAAATCTTCAAATTTAAAATGGAATACATGAGCATTTAAGAGCAGTCATATCATTTGGCCATCCTGATTCAACCCAAAGAGTTTCATATCGACTTAGTCAAAGAGTAAATGGAGTGTCGTAATATTTCAGTTTAGATAGTTCTCCTGTAAGGAAACAATGAATGTAATTTGTGATGTGCAAGTTTCTCTGTCATAAGAGCCATACTTAATGCATAAGAGTAATTGTCCAGTGCTGGTGGTGTTCATTTCACCTACTCAATATGTGCAATCAGTCATTAAAACAGTAGTGGAGTGGGTTACGAATGACTGGATAACACTAGAGCTTGGAAATACAAATGAAGTCACAGGCCAATAGATTTTGAATTATAGCATTTAAATGTCAATATAAATCCAGTTGAGTCTAAGACTGAAATTATTCTAATTCAAACGCCACACCACTCAGCACCAGCACCTAAACCTCTCCTAATCTGCTGTACAAGAAGAAGGATCAAAACCTTATCAAAAGAGAAAAAGGAAAAAAGGACGGAAGTGTAATGGTGTCATCCACTCTGTTACACTGACTGGCTCTAACCCAAATAAGCTACAATAGATGTGCAGAGAACACAAAGCTCCTACTGAGCGAGTCAGAGCTCAGATCAGCCTCAGCACTCAGGAAGAATAATGAGCATAATGACTGTAGTTTGCACAAATAGTGGAACAACATGACTGACTTTGGCTCATTGTTTAACACTAGTGGTGTTTGACTACTTTTTCCAGCTTAGATGTTTGCATGGTATGGTATTTACCTTATTGAAACATTTAAAATCAGTTCAAACCACAAGCTTCAAAGACAGATTAGAACGGATTTGCATATTTTCACTGTACAGTGCATAAGATCATTAAATGATTCAAGGAATCAGTGCATAAATTGCGATGGGCACAAACCTAAGCTGAAAGCTTGTGATCTCTGATCCCCCAGTCACCAATGCATCAATTGTCAGTTCAACCTTTGGTAAAGCATTACAATATGTTGTTACATTCACAAATACCACTTAAAACTTTACAAAGCCATAAGTTCAGAAGCGGCACCGACATCTTTGATGTCATTGTATGAGCTTGTGTTAGTCCCCTTGGGAAAGGTAACCTTTAATTTTGTAATTCCAGCATTCATACAGAAAAATACCTGATATTTTAGAGCCAAATATGTTGACATCTTTTCCAGGGTTGTCCATGCATTTCAGCAGCACAGTGCAAAAGCACATGCATTAAAAAGGGCATGGCTGCAGGTAGAGGGCATTGGTGCAATGTAACTGCAAACATAGTCACTATCAATATAGAAATTCAATCTGCATCATTATACTCTTATCCTTAATATATTATATCCTTATCCATAATATGGATCCTTATCAATAGTAAATAAAAAATTAAAAGATAAAAAAAAAAGATTAAATTTACTAATACAAACATATCTAACTCTAATGGAGTTGTAAAACCATAAGAATCAAAAGAAGTATTGCAACTATTTTAATTAGTATAACATTATTCGTGGGATAAGCCCTAACAGATGTCCCAGCACAGTGATAAATAAAAACAACCTCTTATACCATTAATTACTACAGAGGACCTGAATTAGTCTTTTGCTAAATGTTCACCACTGTCTGTCCAGAGAGCATCCAATGACAGTTTGCCTCCTTTATTAATTTGTTGTGTTTCTGTGCATACACAATACACACTGCTCCAATGCTACCTCCTCACCATCATGCTGCAAAAATAGAGCATCAACAAACAGCTAAAAGATCTTCAACACCATGCAGCAAAATAAACGGCCAGAGCTTCCTCAGAAAATAGGGTCTGCTCATTCCCTTCTAGTACACAGCCTCGGTGTTAAACTTCCATTACAGCTTGTTTTTGAGATGGACAAAAGTATTTTTAGGTCTCGACCACCTCAACAGCCTCTCAGTGATGTTCACTGGCCTGATTGTTTTCCTCCTGAAATGTGATCACGGCCACAATCAGCAGTAGAGGGTTTCTTCCTAATCACTCAAAGTACAATGATTGCCAGTATAATAAAGTGCAGAGAACAATATAGTCCAACATGAGTCTGAAAGTAAAATGTTCAAGATACATTAACACTCATCTGTAATTTGGTTCTGAGCTGAAATAGTAGTGACCAAGTGGGTCAGAAGTTAACAACACATCAATAAAATATTTCCATCCACCGAGGTAATCAGTGTAAAAAGTTACTTTATTAGTTAGTTGCAGTCATTAGAGGATGAGTGGCATTCTGAATAACTGAAAAGAAAGAGCTGGAAAAGACGACATGATTTGGTCAAAAAGAGCAAGAAATATGTGATTTATCCCAGTCATTATCTGGGATAAATCACATTTTAGCACTTTGAACTATGCACTTGCAAGCAGGTAAAAGAGACGCACAAGTACCAGCCAGAAAATAACTTAAACAATACACGCTTGAACATCTTGGGATACCTCAAAAATGATAACAAAAAGTTACATTGCTTGGTAAAGGTTGGTGGTGGCAGATCAGTGGTCAAGACTGTGCATCAAGGTTGTGAGTTCAAATCTCAGTTTTGCCATATGTGCACTAGAGCGATTTACTTCACCTGTGGATGCTCAGATCAATTGTAATTTACTTTAGAAAAGCATATTTAATAGACATTACATTACACGTATTGTATTGCCAGGTTTGATTACTTTCATCAAGCCCACAACGGCTGATAGATTTGAATCTGCTCTATTAGAAACCGTATCACCACATTCCATACACTCCCAAAGAAAATGTATTTAGCTGTTTCTGTTGCTACCAGCCATGTCATGATTCATCCACTGGCTCAGCAGCAGAGAATCTGTTTGGTGTGTTTGTGTTGGATTACAATTGTTTATTTAGCAAATGCATCCCCAGCCAAGTCAGTATGTTGTACAATCGTTTCCTGCTCTGTCAGTGGATCAATTGTTTGCATATTTTCGAGCAGAAATACTGCAATAAGAATTTGAAAATATGACACTTTAATACAATGTAGTCAGTCTACAACTGCGACAATGCCCCCAGTATCATGTGACTCGTCAGTATTACAAGGTCTATGGAGCTATCGTGTTTAATTTGGTGTTATGACACTCACTCTCTTTTCATACTGGTCACTGAAAGTTCAACATGGCACCTTGTGGCAAATAACTCTGAGGATCTGAAAAAAAACCTCTACATAAAGATGGCCTAGGCTATAAGATGTGAAAACCTTGAAAATGAGCTGCAGCCAGGACCATGCAGCGGTTTAACAGGTCAGGTTTCACTCAAACAGGTCTTGCCACGGTCAACCAAAGAAGTTTAGTACACATGTTCAGCCTCATATCCAGAGATTGCCTTTTGAATAAAGATGTAGAAGTGCTGCCAGTATGCAAAGGTTAAAGGGGTGGGGGGGGGGTCAGCCTGTCAGTGCTCAGACCATATGCCATGCACTGTATTGAATTGGTCTGTATGGCTGTTGTCCAGAAAGAAGCCTTTTCTAAAGATGAAAGATGATGCACTAGGAAGCCTGCAAACAAGCTAAAGACAAGCACAATAAAGATACGAATTAATGGAACCATGTCCTGTGGGCTGATGAGACCAAGATAAACTTGCATGTGTGGTGGCATCTAGGTGTGGGGTACAAAGACAAGTGTGTCTATCCTACAGCATGGTGGTAGGAATGTTATGGTTTGGGGCTGCTGTCTGTGCTGAGCTACAGTTCATTGAGGAAACCATAAACGCCAACATGTACTTTAACATACTGAATCAGAGAATGGTCCCCTCCATTTGGAAACTGGGCTGTAGGGTAGTATTACAACATAACAAGTCCAAACACACCTCCAAGATAAGGATTGCCTTTCTAAGGAAACTGAGGGTAGAGGTCAAGCACGTCTCCAGATCTAAACCATTTTGAGCATCTGTGGAGCATTCTCAAACAGAAGATGAAGGAGCAAAAGGAATCTAACATCCACCAGCTCTGTTATGTCATCATGGAGGAGTAAAAGAGGTTTCAAGTAGCAACCTGTAAAGCTCTAGTAAACTCCATGCCCAAGAGAGTTAATGCAATGCTGGAAAATAATGGTGGCCACAGAAAGTATTGACGTTTTGACCATTTTCAAAATAGGGTGTACTGACTATTGTTGCCAGCAGTTTAGACATTAATGGCTGTGTGTTGAGTTGTTTTGAAGGCACAGCTAACTCACACTGTTATACAAGCTGTAGACTGATAACTGTACATTGTATCAAAGCATCATATCTTCAGTGTTGTCTTATAAAAAATATAATACATTATTTACTTTTAAAAAATGTGAGATGTGAACTAACTTTTGAGAGATACTATAGCTACAAGAGAGGTTGTGAAGGAGTGAATTACATTGCATTTATGCCATTTAATAAATGATTCCGATTGACTAGCAAACCAAGCCTTTGTGATAAGGACCTTGCTCAAGGACCCAACATTATGCAGTATGGTGTTGGCCCACCTTAACCACTAGGCCACCACAATCCCAAATTACTAAAACAGTAGTCAAGGCAATTTAATGAAGCCATTTCCTGATGATACAGCAAGCAATGATGGTAATGCTAGACATTAAATTGCATCCTGTTACAATTAAGTTCTCAATATACAGTGAGTCAAAAGCCACAGGACACCCTTCTGTTTCAGACGGAAAAGGCAAAACAAAATATTCAAATACGCCAGCAAGTAATCCATGAGGAGGCCTATCTTTGAGGCTATGTCCAGAATATGGACCATATCTTGAACCATATTGGATCAAAGGCAATTTTTTCCAGCGGGAAGGTGGTGGCATATCATGTAGAATAAATCAAAGAAGGCCAGAATTGTCCCAGAAATCAATTGCAATCAGATTTGCAGTTTCTCTCGTGGCTCACAAGTTATCAACACAAAAGTTCAAAACCTGTGTTATTCATCACAGTTAACCAAAGATGATATTGATGATTCTGATGTCCGGGCAACGCAGCTGCTGTAGCAAAGCCACAGACTTCAGCACCCAGAAAGACCACTAATTTCACACAGCACTGTTGCATCCCTCATAGTCAAATAGAGAAAATAGTACTGTGGATGACAAGCCACAGAGTGCTCATCCGAAAACCGCTACTGACAAAGAAACGTCAACAATGGTTTTGCAAAAGTCCACACCATATCACACGACACATTTTGTTAGTTTTGACTCACCATGTCCTGTGACTTTTGACTCAACCTGTATATTTGGTCAAACAAAAATGGTCAAATTTTGGTCAAACAAAAATGGTCAAACTCAAAATCACTGAACGAATGGTGTTCTACTCAATGGTAATGGCTTCAAACAGGTGACGAGTAGTGCAAAATACTTCCCCGTTTATGCGTAATGTGAGACCAAATATTCTCCATAGGCTTTATCGGGATTAGCCATTAGTTGGTAATCAAAATATCAACTAAGCTTAAAAAAGAGGAAAACAGCACTACATTTTGAGGATTTTCAATATTAAGCCATATTAACCGTTTTATACTAAACATATAAATATTTTTGTGTCTTAGAAGTGTACAGTGTATAAATTATCCTCCCCAACACTGCAGAAATAAGCTGTGACAGGCTAATGGTGGCACAGTCCTCAGGGGTGCATTTTCTTAGTTCTTGCTAATCTTCAGACCAATTATTTGTTATTAAAAGCTTCATATTTTGCCATTTTAGGATTAGGATAAAGGATTAGGATAAAGAAGCGGCATACGATCAATTAATAAATGGACATCATACATATTTAAGTGACTTTTTAGATCTTTTAGATTCTATGTTACCTGTGAGACTTACTTTAATGTAAAGTGCATTACAAATAAAATGTATTATTATTATTATTATTATTATATAATTAAATACGATGTACTAGTCAGTGTAATGGCTACAAAAGTTGCAGTCATAACTGCGGTAACTAAAGGAAATAATTTTGCATGTGGTTTCCTTCTGGCTATTATGAAAATAATCAAGCTCCCAGAATGAAGCTCAACTCTACAAGCATTGTCCACAAAAGGAACATCAAAAGCACTTTGTCTCTCTTCCTCTGATTTTCAGCAGGTATAATGGACACAAATCCAACCACCCAGCCTTTCACACATTCTACCCTGGCCAGAGGGCTTCTGCAACATTTTCTCTGCAATGCTCCACCGTTCTCTGGTCTCTCGCTCTCACATACGCACACACATCAACAACAACATGGATCCCATATGGGAAAAAAAGGGCAAGAGACTGAAGTGCAAGCTGTACTTTAACATCATAGTTCATTACATATTCATGTATATGTTATTACTGGATGTAAACAAAAATTTAGCCGAATGTGCATGGGGAAATATAGAGACTTACTTGATGCTATAGAGAAGGTTCAGTGGGTACCGTGACTAAAAATAGGTGTCAGATATGTGGAATAATTTATATGTATACTATAATCTTTTACAATACTTAAACAGTAGTGCATTAACCCATTAATTTCTGATAGGGTTATAGTGGATCCAGAACGTATCCCTGAAATTGTATATTGCACGAATATAGCTTGGAATCAACCAGACTTATAAAGATAACTGGTTCCCATTTATAGTTGATAATACACCTTCTGCCTTTTTTCGGGAAGAGAGTCAACAGAGAACTCAAGAAACCGGCAAACATAGTGCTGCATGCTTACAACATTGTGGACTTTTGTCAATTCTGTCTTGGCAGAAAAAACAATTATGAGCAGTATGATAACAAAAAAAATTCCTGAAAATAGAGGGCTTCAAAAAGATTTTTTAAAAGCTTTCAGGGAGGTAATACAAAAGTCCATCTTGACTTAAGCAAAGCAAATAAGAAAATTGTGCAAACATCTGAGCTAAGCAGAAGATAGCAGCAGCTCTCTGGTACTATCGGAGAAGAAAGGAAGAGGGAATAGGGAAATGACCTATTGAAACATGACAACCCACCCCCCCCTCTCTCTATCACGCACAAACACGCACACACTCCATGTGAAAATACTCCTACACACCATTGAGCTCGCCATTACTGGTTTGTTTAAAGAAGTGGATGGCACGTCTTGATTCCCTTTGGAGCCGGAGCCTGATCCTGTTTACATGACTGGTGGTTCACTAATGTACATACAATGTGCACATTATCTATCCAGCTACTTGTGCCACCACCTAACCTTTGACTTCCGGCAAAAGAGAGGATGCAGACATGCAATCATGCACACATCTGATCACATTTGCAATATCTCTTATGGATTAAAAAAAATCTATACAAAGTTCAAAACTTGTTGTCGGTAACAGGAAACTGAGAATTGACATGTACTTGCAAATTGACTATATTTATATATAGATAATGAGAAGGAGAAAGGGCATGGATTTATATGCAACTACAACACCAATTCCGATGAAGTTAGGACATTGTGTAAAACATAAAACAAGAATACAATGATTTGCAAATCCTTTTCAACCCATATTCAACTGAATACACTACAAAGACAAAATATTTCAAGTTC
Organism: Parotocinclus haroldoi; assembly: GCA_034779995.1. Lineage (NCBI taxonomy): Eukaryota > Metazoa > Chordata > Actinopteri > Siluriformes > Loricariidae > Parotocinclus > Parotocinclus haroldoi. Next base: position 13,516 of record JAUZST010047708.1, on the reverse strand, counting down.
ACATGGATACACAGTTTTTTGCGCATTTGGAATTTGATGTCTCAACAAAAAAGTTCCAAAAACGTTGGGCAACAAAAGACTGGGACATTTGAGGAATGCTCGAAACAAGATCTGTTTGGAACATTCCACAGGCGAACAGGTTAATTCGTAAAAGGTGAGTGTCATGATTGGATACAAAGCAAGCATCCCCAAATAGCTCCGTTGTTCACGAGCAAGGATGTGGCACCACTTTGTGAACAACTGCATAAGTCCAAGAGTTTAAGAACAAAATTTCTCATCGTTCGAGTGCAAGGAATTTAGGGATTTCATCATCTACAGTCCATAATATCATCAAAACATTCAGAGAATCTGGAATAATCTCTGCAAGTAAGCAGCAAGGCCAAAAAACAACATTGAATACCCATGACCCTCAATCCCTCAGGCCACACTGCATTAAAAACCAATATCATTCTGTAATGGATATTATCACATGGACTCAGGAACACTTCAGAAAACCACTGTCAGTGAACACAGTTACAACTTCATCTACAAGTGCAACCTAGAACTTTACCATTCAAAGCGAAAGCCATATATCAACAACACATAGAAATGCTGTCTTCTGAGATGGACTGACAAAAAGTGGCCAGATCTGTCTCCCACTGAAAATGTGTGGCACATTATGAAGTGCAAAATACCACAACAGCGACCGCAGACGGTTAAGCAACTGCAGTTGTACATCAAACAAAAATGGGAAATATTGCCACCTACAAAGCTTCAACAATTAGTGTCCTCAGTTCCCAAATGCTTATTGAGTGTTGTTAAAAGGAAAGGTAATGTAGCACAGTGGAAAACATGCCCCTGTCCCAACATGCATCAAATTCAAAATACGTGAATGTTTGCAAAAAACAAAAGTTTATCTGTATGAACATCAAATTTCTTGTCTTTGTAGTGTATTAAATTGAATACGTGTTGAAAAGGTTTTGCAAATCATTGTATTCTTTACACAACGTCCCAACTTCATTGGAATTGGGATTGTATAAGGTTCACAAAAAATTATGGGAAATTTCAAGATTAAATATCCCATCATGAAATAGCTCTTAATTTCTGTGAGCAGTGTAATTCATTTGAACCTTACTATTAAAAAAAAGCCACAATCGGATTTATTTGAATAACCCCAACCTGTTGTCTGCACCACTAACAAACTGCAATGTATGCTAATATGAATTTAATCTAAAAAGGTTAATTCCACATAAGTGAGCTTTTTTTGGTATTCTGAACAGCTGATCTCAAATTATGCTATTCACTTCCCTTCTTTCAGGAAATAGCCTTAATTTTAATTTTATTCAATGTTAATCATGAGGTAGCACTAGTAGAAGGTACTGTGGTCTTTTTTATAGGACATTTACTTACAGCAAGAAACACTTGCCTGACAGTGACCTGAACAGAGGAATGCATTATTGCTTATACACACTCACTGATCAATTTATTAAGTAGTGCATGACTAACACCTTGTTAGTGCACAGTGAGTAAAAACTCCGGTAGCACTGTTGTGTGTGATCCACCTTCACATCAGTGTCACTGCAGTGTTTAGAAACAGGTAGACACAGGTCTGTAATTGTAGAATTAATGTACATATTGAGTAAGGAAAATAATTATTTGATTCTCCGACCTACAAAAAACAGAAAAGTCTGTATTTTTAATCGTAGATACACTTCAACTGTGAGAGACAAAAAAAATCCAGAAAAATCACACTATGATTTTAAAATAATTAATTGGCATTATATTGCATAAGTATTTGATGACCTACCACTAGAAAAATGTATGGCTCTCACATCTCTGTTAGTTTTTTAAATATTCTGCACTCATTATGTGTTTTAATTCCAACTAATTGAACTCATTACCTTTATAACACACCTTTCCACTATGTCCAAGACCAAAGAGCTGTCTAAGGACACCAGTGACAAAAATTGTACACCTGCACAAGGCTGGGATGGGCTACAGGACAATATGCAACATATTGAAGAAACAATATAACAGTCAGTCTTCCTTGGTCTGATCTCACCTCCTGGGGCAAGGATGATTGTGAGAAAGGGCAGGAATCAGCCCAGATGTTGATGGGAGGACCTGGTCAATGACCTGAAGAGAGCTGGGACCATAGACTCAAAGATGACCAATAACACAGTATGCCCTCATTGATTAAAATCTTGAAGAGCACACAAACTTTTCAGCACCAAACATTACCAAGCATTGGAAGGAGTGAAGTAAACCACCTTGCCACTGAACAGAGACTGTGGTGGCCTATGGACAAAAAAGATCCCACCTCTCTCAAACTGCCACTGTTGTAAAACTGTTCCAATTGTTTGTCGTTATGTAATGGTGTCTGCTAAATTCTGTAAATGTGTAGTCTGGAGCAGCAGAATCATGTTCTGTGAAGTGATTAATCACAGTCCTATGAAGTCAAGTTTGATGGAAGCCAGAAAAACATTACCTGCCTGACTGTAAAGTTTGGCGGAGGAGCGATAATTATATGCATGATATTTTTCAGGGGTTGGCCTAGGCTCCTTAGTCCCAGTCCCACTGAGTTGTAATGCTTTAGCACACCAAAAAGAAGGGAAATATTATGCTTCCGACTTTGTGGGACCCTATTGGGAAAGTTCATTCCCCCACCCCAGCATGGCTGAATAAAGGCATGCTTCAGTGAGTTTGATGTGGAAAAACTTGACTGGCTCACACAAAGCCCTGACCATAGCCCTATCAAACACCTTGGGGATGAACTAGAATAGAGATTGCATCTGACTTCAGCAATGGCCTTGTGAATAAATGGGCAAAAATACCCACAGACGCAGTTAAATCTCATAAAGATGCGATATAGTATTACGGTGTAGTAAAATATGAAGTGATATGACACTTACAAGCCCATTATCAGCTTACTTAAATGCCTTTGCATTACCGTGGTGGTCAAAATAGTTCCCAGATCTACTTAATTAATTATTTTGTACACATAATCGTAGTGTGAAAAAAAAAATAGTTGTAAATATACAAATAGTCATGTCATGATTTCCATCATTGGCACAGTGCCAAAGCAGAGGGAGAGGGCTGGATATAATAGCCATCTGTCTGCCTGGTCTGCACATACCAGCCATGGGAATCCTTTGCCCATGTATAACCAGTCACTCAGGGAGATTTAGTCCCATCATTGTTAAAAACATCTGTCTCTGAACAGGAAGGTCATGTTTTTTACATGTACGGAATTATGGGCTCACAACAGCTGTTCCCTTTTTTTGTGCAATTGTTCTGATAATATATCTGGAATTTTTAGCAAGTGTACAGTCAGGAGAAATCGTTGGCTAAATATTAACATTTGGTGCACCCTCAGTGATGATTACCCCTCACTGAGAGTTGGCAGGTCACTTGAAAAAAGTATAACATTCAATAAAATGCCATTACAATTTTAGTCATACGTTTTGACTATCATCTTGTTACACATCTTATTTCCAAAATTAAGACATGCTGAGAACAACCTTAAATGACCTGCAGTAATACTTCTGGAAAAGTGTTTATTTCTAATTTGTACATGCCAAATCAAGGTTTTATTGTTTAGAACAGGATAGGGGAGACATTGCACCACTGTGTTTTACTACTATCAAAAACCATTGTAGGTTAATTTTCTAAATATCACTTCCTAATTTAACATGCTCAGACAAAGTTATTTTATCAGAATTCAAGACAAATCTTATTATAATCATAATTATGTAAATATAGCACTCAGTAATCAAGTCTGTGTGATGAGTAATTGCCTCCATGGCATCAAATTTTAAGGTTTACTTTATGTTAAACATAAATAGGGCTGTAAAAAAAGTCACATCCATTTTAACCTCAAAAGCTGTCAAATATGTCCTGCTTGTGCATGTAAATACTGTATTGCATGGTGAGTGTGAAACAGGACATTGCATCGAGGACATTTTCTTACATTCTAGCACTTTTTTGGGTGAGATACATTATCTGTGTGAGTGTGCTTATATATACACTTAGCAATAAAATATCAGCCAGCAATCGCTAATTAACATACAAATGTTAACTTTATTATCCAGTGTCACTAATCCATACATCTTTGTGAATGTTCTACAGTTTCATAGCAAATCCAGTACACTCACTCTTGGGTAGTTCCTAAATGAGAACCCAGACAGGACCTGAACTAACCCTTATTTGAATGTTCTGTTAAATACTAATGATTGTGCACTGCAAAGGCTTAAAACTCAGACTCAGACAACTCAGAGGCTGACAGAATAAAATGCCTGTCTGTCCTATTTTTAGAGGTTCCTTCCTAAACTGTCTATGGCTAGTCCCACGTCTTCATTTACAGGACACAAGTTTAAGGTAAAGTCAGCTGTCTTATATTATCAGCTGTTTCAGAGTGCAGTCAGATTCTCAGACAGGTCTACTTGGTTATTTAAAGTAACATTATATAACAGGGTGTTAGCTATATGACTGGCAGTGTTTTCACCTAATAGATAATATGTGCTGTAGTTCACTGTAAAATAATGTTGGTACAATAGTGTGCCTGAAGCATTGACAGTGTTTTATTCTAAAAAAAAAACTCCAAACTTTTCCAAATTTATTTGCCAGACATGTCTCTATAGTACTGTTCAAGTCTTGACCTTCCATAAGACTTGATCTTATATAAATACTTCTCCGAAACTAGTGGCTGCATAAACAAAACATCAACATTTATGCTGGTGATGCCATGACAGGATGAAAGTTAGATCCTTTCAATTTTTCTATATTTATGCATTAATAACACATAAAACATTATCAGATTTTTAAGCAAGCATTAAAAGTAGATACACAGAACTGTATAAAAAAATGTGCAAAACATTCTTTGCTCATTTATTATTGAGGGAAATGATCCAATATTACTTATTATGTGAGGGTCAAAGTTGGAACCTCTAGGGTTATCATCTAAGTTAAGGGTGAATTTAAAGTCTTTTATTTCATATGAACCCGAGATATTTCAGGTTTTGTCTGGTCAACTTTTTTGTCCAGCTGGTCAACTAATTTGTTAACAAACATCCATTTCTGCATTTAATGGCGGCAACACATTCCAGAAAACACTGGAATGGTGGAGCATTTACCACTTTATAATGTTGCCTCGTCTTAAGTTGTGCAACAATATGGGTCAATGTTATTGCATTGTTTATTTCAAAACTCTGTTTTGTACAGATCAGGATGACTGACATAGCAGTCCAGTACATATACATTCTTCTTGAACAGCCATGAATTTAATGGTTGAACTATGTGCATTTTTTGCACTGTCTTGATGAAAAATTGATGGACATCACATAATTGCATGTTTGCCAAAGGCACTGACACAACCCCATTTCATTAAAAGCCCTGGCTTTTGAACTTGTTGCTGTTTTGATGGTCCATTTCTTGCAAAAATGACACAATACATGTTTCTTCTGTGTGATGGTTCATTCAAAATGCCTCAAAGCCTAGATAAATCAAAACAGCTTCTGTATGTGGTTAACCTATGGCGTTTTTTATGTGCACTAAACTTTTGGTACTGTAGTGCTTGATTTACAATCCACTTGACATCACATCACATTTTTTTATTTGTTGGCAATCAACTTTTTCTAATTTGAATCTTATCTGATTCTGCTTGTAAAATAAATCCAAAAAGTTAAGACAAAAAATGGTGAAATTCATATGGAAATATAGCTAGGGGAAAAAATAAATCACTGTCAAAGTAATTAACACAAGAAGGTCATCTGGTTCGATCGTAGGTGGAGCCACCTGGGTGCTTTCTGTGTGGATGTCCTCCCTTTGTCCGCATGTACTCAAATTTTATGCCACAGACCAAGGACATGAATGTTAGGTTAATTGGTGTCTCTAAAATTGCTTCAAGTGTATGCACTCTACGGTAAATAGGCAACTTATCTTGTTCCTGCCTTCCTGCCTGTGTCAGGTAAGCAATTGCTCTCTTACAACTTTGTCCAAGTGAATGAATGAGCATTTACAGTACTTTAGTTTTTAGGCAACAGCAATTTGTTTTTATTTCATTTAATTTAGCTTGTCAAGCCTAACAAGCACTTTCGTTTATACAGTATAACAATACTAATAACAATAGAAATTGTAAAAGTATTACTATTACAAAGTTACATTAGTACTGAGCATGCATACTTGCTAAGCTTAGGTATGAAATACTTATTTTAAGCGCAAGAATCTTCAGTTATACCATTTAACTGTTAACAACCAGAAATTTTACAAGATATGTTACAAATTTAAACAGCAATAAGTAATTTGATACAATTCTTTCATTAGAGAATTTAAAGCATCATGGAAAACACTGTACCAAAGATGATCTGCTGATGTTCTCAGTATTTATTGCACTAAAAAGTCTTACATAAAGCTTAATTTTGGTATTGGTAGAGGTTATGGATTTCACTGATAATCCTAGATGCATGATTCTAGCCTCAGGGAAAATGTGAATTTTATCTTCATTTGTCCATTCACAAATGAGCTTGCATATCGAATTTTAATTTTGGTTCTTTGGTTTATACTTAGATATTTACTACAAAGCAGTATGCAGTCAGGCCATGTTTTTGCCTGAAACATTCTCCAAGCTTGTTTCCATGGTTTTGTTTCAGCTTTTTATTCACACAGTACAGAGTTTGGCAGACTAAACTAATTATGATTCAGGTCAAACTGACTCGAGACTGTTAAAGTGTAGACTTCCAGATATACTTCATATCGGATTGTCCACAGTGGCAGTTTTCACTGGCTACATGAGACGCCCGTGACGCAGTGTAGCCTTAACCATATACTCAAAAGACACCTGGCCATTCGATTACATCACATCCACAATGTGTTTGTGCTATAATTCTGCACCCATTATAATCAATGACTGTCTTTATACCAGCCATGGACATGGTGCAGATGCACAATGGTGTCAGAGGTCATACTATTTTCACATTATTTTATTTTATTTTTTTCTGCAGCACATAAGCAGTTTTCACCCCTTACAACTAAATGCACATGAAAATTCAAAAATATTTACACCAAAGCCATTAACAACATTTAGCAAGTACAGTTTTACATTAACACTTTAAATAGTTTGCCTGTAATATTAAATAAAATATTACAGTTTATGGGGAAAACCATTTAGGCATCAGGTTTCAATGATATAACTCTCATGGGCTGATTATCAAAAATGATTAATATCACAATGTGTAGAAACACTGGTCGTGGTTTAGTGTTGTGCTGATATGAGTGAATAAGAAACAGCAGTGCTGCTGGATTTTTTAAACACTGCACTCATGGATGTCCAGAGGGGTATTTGTGCTACTTGTCATGCCCAGCACCCTACTACTCAGAATTGGCTGAAGGGGGCATGAAGTTGAATATACAAAATGTGCCCAATAAACTTGACTAAAGAAAAATCTAAAACCCCATGCATGTAATTTTCATAATCTGAACTTACTCAGTTACCTGAACTCTTATAGAAAGTGTGGATATATTTAAATAAAACATGCTTTATACTTGTAACCACATTTCTACACTTGCAATCAGAGCAATGTTATATTCTCCTCTCCCCACACCCCATCTTAAAAAGGTATTATGTGAATGTGTATATAATGCAATGTCTCGGTAAACACAGAATTAATAAACATTTATACATAGAAACATGGAAAGTCCAAGGTTCGAATAACACCTCAGACACTGTTAGATCCCCTAAGCAATACCCTTAAACCACGATAAAATGGTAGTAACAGTTGCAGGGCGCTCTGGACAAGGGTGTCTGCTAAATGCTGTAAATATTTTTGGATGAGCTGAAAACTGTTAATCAATCCTCAACCTCAACACGCACACGCACCCTAATATTTGTGTGCAGTGTATATACTGTGTATATATGCATATACATTTTCATGATCCTACAGGTTTTAACTTCAAACTCATTATGACATACAAATTTAAGAAAATTGCGCACATTTTTTCCAGACTGAAAAATGTTCCATCTTTTCCAATTTTAATATTGGTCCAATACTAACCATTTAGAAAGAAATAGCCAGAGTGCTGGAGCAGAGCATCCAGATCTGCTGATTCAGTTAGTCTATCCTGTCAGCAGTCATGCCTATTCTAAGAACTGCAGTTTATATCAGGTGGGCTTTTGTCAACCAAGTATCCCTAATGAGACCGTGCCTGTCAGGTTTGATTTATCCAGCATGTATATTGAACTGGCACTGGTGTTAAGGCTGGCTTGTTCATCTTGCCTTTTGCCCATGCAAATCCCCTCCAACAGCAATCCAGGGGAATCAAATAATTATATTTATGTGGATCATCCACAGCAATTAATAACACAACCAGCTGTCAATGTGAAACAATAATATCCACAAACACAATCTCTGCAGCTAACAATAAACAGTATATTTCCACAATACAGTGCCTTTTCAGCCAACAGCAACAGTGGCTCAGCAATAAAGCTACTGAACCATAAACTTAAGGATTAGTGGCTCAGGTCCCAGTACTTCCAAACAGCCACTGTTGGGCCCTTGAGCAAGAAACTTAACCTTAAACTGCCCGGCCTGTACTGGGTAAGTATATACTGGATTAGGCCAGCTATCGAACGTCTCCAATATTTTAATCTCTCACAGATTCACTTAGAATAGTATATTTAAAAAAAACACCTGCGTAACATTACGTAAATACACCTGGTAATCTGATAACTTGATAACAACTATATTTCATCTTATAAAGTCATGTTTACAAAACATGGCATCATTGTAGACTTTATGGTCAGTTTAAATGCAATAGTTACACTTGACTTAACTTTGATGATATACATTACCTTTCCACTTCTGTCTCAGATTAATTAATTTCCTTTGTTTCACAGTATTTCACTTGTGGAATTTGTTGAACCAGTTATAATTAGATGTCATTGGATTACATATAATTGTTTGTGCCTGCATCTCTCATCTGGACCACCAAAGGTAAGGACTGGACTATAGACGAGAATGTCCAGGCATCAAATCCCACATCTGCTAAGCTGCTTCAGTTGGGCCACTGAGCAAGGCCCTTAACCTACAATTACTTGGAATGTAACTGTCTCAATTGTAAGTTGCTCTGGAAAGGGTATCTACTAAATGACATGGATGTAAATGCAAGCACTATTAGGGTGGTGCATCATTGTTTAGTGTGTGTTTTGCTGGTACAACTGGATAAGACAGAGCTGTTCAGTTCTCAACTATGGTTATATTGCTTAAAAAATATTATATAAACACAAGCCCAATTCCAGTGAAGTTGGGACATTGTGTAAAACATAAATAAAAACAGAATAATGCCTGCAATATGATGCAAATCCTTTTCAAGCCATATTCAGTTGAATACACTATAAAGATAAGAAATTTAATTTTTAATATATTTTTTAATAAACTGTTTTTGCAAATCTTCACTCATTTTGAATTTGATGCCTGCAACATGTTACAAAAAAGTTGGGCAACAAAAGGCTAGGAAAGATGAGGAATTCTCATAAAACACCATGACCTGTCATTTTAACAACATTCAATAAGCATTTGGGAACTGAGGACATAAATTGTTGAAGCTTTGTAGGCGGAATTCTTGCATTGCATTGATTGTGGCACAACAGTCCAGGGTCTTTGTTGTCACATTTTGACAAGGTTAGACAGTCTAGTACCCGCAATGTTATTACGAAGCCACGCTATTCTAACACGTGCAGAATGTGGCTTGGCATTGTTTTGCTGAAACAAGCAGGGACGTCCCTGAAAAAGATGTTGCTCAGATGGCGGCATGTGTTACTCCCAAACCTGTATGTACCATTCAGCATTAATGGTGCCATCACAGATGTCCAAGTTACCCATGCCATGGGCACTAACACAACCCCATACCATCAGAGATGTTGGCTTTCGAACTTTGCTCTCATAATCCAGACAGTCCTTATCCTCTTTGGCACAGAGGACACAAAGTCCATGATTTCCAAAAACAATTTGAAATTTGGACTTGTCAGACCACAGAACACTTTTCCATTTTGTATCAGTCCACCTCAGATGAGTTTGGACCCAGAGAAGCTGGAGGCATTTCTGGGTGTTGTTGATATATGGCTTTCACTTTGCATGGTAGAGTTTAAACTTGCGCTTGTAGATGTAGCGATAAACTGTGTTCACTGACAATGAACTGAAGTTTCTGAAGTGTAGCTGAGCCCATGTGGTAATATCTGTCACAGAATGATGTCTGTTTTTAATGCAGGGCTGCCTGAGGGATCAAAGGTCATGGGTATTTCATGTTGGTTTTCGGCCTTGCCACTTACTTGCAGAGATTTCTACAAATTCTCTGAAGCTTTTAATGATATTATGAATTTTAGATGACGAAATCCCTAAATTCCTTGCAAATGCACATTGAGAAACATTGTTCTTAAACTGTTGGACTGTTGTTCACAAAGTGATGAACCTCGCCACACTCTTGATTGTGAATGACTGAGCCTTTTGGGAATGCTCCCTTTATATCCAATCATGATATTCACCTGCTACCAATTAAACGGTTCACCTGTGGAATGTTAAAAACAGAGAATTCCTCACCTTTATTGGAATGTGTTGGTTGCAGGCATTAAATCCAAAATGAGAGAATATTAGCATAAAAAATATCAATTTGAACATTAAATATATTGTCTTTGTAGTGTATTCAATTTAATATGGGTTGAAAAGGATTTGCAAATAATTGTACTCTGTTTTTATTTAACTTTTACACAATATCCCAACTTCATTGGAATTGGAGTTGTAAGTTTTGTAATTGTCTCTAGTTAGTATTATATTTTATTGTTTGGAGAGGAGTGGATTTCTCTGTGGTGTCATTCAGTGGGGAGTAGTCTGATCTGAAAGGCAACATGCCAATTTACACCCATGCCTTGGGTATCTCTTTTTTATGTCATTGTGGATTATCTAAATAATTATGAGATACAGAACAAATTAAAAAGGTTCTCAAATAGATCCACCCACATTTTTGGCCCCACATGTCATCATGTTCAGCCTATCTCACTGCAGGGAGTGCAGGTGGCCATGTTCCCTGAGCAGGATGCCAGTCCATTGTAGAGCTGGGTAGGCTTAACTACTGGAGTGCCAAAGGATGACCCTGCTCCATGGCCTTGTTTTGTTCAGAAAAAAAAAATGACTAACCAACTAAGCTAGATCACTAGGCCAATGCAGTGGCAAGTTAGCAATTAACACTACATCACCCAAATGTTTTACATTGCATAAATGTACAGTAATCAATTTCAGGAGCGAGCAAAATGCACACCGAGTATCAATGGGACCACAGAGGTAAGTGTGAGCCGCTTCAGATTAAACATAGTTCATATAGCTGAAGGTCTTACCTGGATATTCAACACATTTCACCTCTTAAAAAAGGCCCAAAATACCTACACTTACTTAGGAGACAGAGTCCATCTCACACCTTCAAATCTGCAACTTCTATGATTCCACAGTGGAGAGCATCCTGACCAGCTGCATAACAGCATGGTACGGCAGCACCACTGCTGTGGAACGGAAGGCAGAAAAAGTGCTTAAAATTGCACACCACAGCTGTCCTCCCACATACAGAGGACATCTTTAAAAAGATACCTGAGGAAAGAAAGTAATATCTTAGACCCCACATATCTGTCAGGTTCGCCTGGGAACCAAAACCAGAGTTCCGGTAGAAATTCACCACTAAGTCATTAGAGAGCAACTCAAATGCAGAGACGCAGACATAGAAGAGATGGTTAAATCAAAACTTATTTTTACTTATAGTCATTAAACAAAACAATGTTCACAAAAGGCACAGAGGTGAAACCCTTAACAAACCTACACAAGGCTAGGTCTCAGCAGTCATCAGAACATCCAAACAAAAGACTGAGCACAGACACACAAAACTCAGGAGGCTACATAGGCAAGTAAACAAGAATCAGGTGAACATGATAATGCTGATAACGGGATAGCATGTGACTCAGGGTAAAAAAAGGGAGAGTAAGGGCCACTAATGGCCAGAAAAGCTAATGGAGTCCGCAGAACCCTTACAATATCCTAGAAACTGATCGCTCCAACATAATACATATATTTATATTTATATTTTTATTTTCTAATTTAGAGAACAGATATCGGAAGGACCTGTTCTAAACTAAACTAAACTCTACTAAAAGACAGTGATCAGTGGGACAGGCAGTCACTTACAACGCTGCTCAAGGATGCAGAGAAGAGTAAAGGAAAGTAGTCTAAAGATACAGAACCTTTTTTGTTGTCCAATCTAGGAAAATAAAGCAGGGTATATAAAATAGAAACTACACTGATCAAAAAAGTTAGGATGAACTTCAAAATGAAATCTCCCATAATTAAATATCCCTTAGGTTTTGGGATATTTAAATAGATAAAATAGATAAATAGCATTCTTAAAGCAAATTCAAGCTGCAGATATCTAATGCCCATGTTGGTGTATGTTGGAATGCTTGTAAATTGTAAGCTTCAACTAGGTCATGATCCATATCTACTGCCAACATCATAACTTTGTTTCTCCATCATGCTTTCATTCCATCCCCACAGGCCCCAGGTAGCTCCATCTTATTCTGCTTAGTCTCTTTTGCCATTTTACTATGCACAGTTTCATGTCTGCTCTGTAAAACAACATGTTAGGGGTTGTTGTACTGTTGTATTTTCACCATTTTCCCTAAGGTCTGACATATATTTAATTGTGTAAACAAGCCCGTGGATAGCTATTATTAACACTAATGTCCAAATTTGTATGTGCATCAGCTATTCCCCACTTCAAGACCAACTGACCTGCACTGTTTCCAGTTTTCCTGTTACCTGCCCCCATGACACCTGCAGCTAATTATACTATTATCCTGTAATTATATTATTCTGCTATAATACTAAACACTAAGTCTGATAAGCACTTCCCTAATTGTTGGTGGGAAAAACACTGACACTGTCATAACTTTGTACCTTGGTTTTTAAGAATTTTTGTGTGTATTTTTAGTCAGGGTGTGTAGTTCACCTAAAGGTGACATCACTGTTACTATTTTAAATAGTACTTGGCTGACTGAACAGGCTGTACCTTCCACTGTGCATCTGAGCCCTCAAAGTCACAGACCACATAAAATGCATTGTGCTTTTCCACGACGTCATCACTTGTAACACTCTTCACTTGAGCGTAGAGCCGTGGTATGTCCTTACTTGTTTGCTGCAGTGCAGAGTTTCATTGCAATGTATCTGATAAAGACTCGTGGTTATACTAAATGTTTTGTATTTTTATTAAACATAATCTGCTGTCACAGAGTAATGAGCACTTTCCTACTATTACTTTGCTACACATTTCTGTTCCCAATAAGATAATTATTACATATATGACATTTACTATAGAATGTAGGGAGTTATAAATACAGGGCCATTTCAGACACTGCCTGTAATGACAGGCGTCATACATACAACTACAGGCTTTCAATTCCTCCAAGCTGATATGCAGAGCAGTTCAACAGTCACCACTGTAGTTCACTGTA
>JAUZST010047698.1:0-25431 GCA_034779995.1 Parotocinclus haroldoi | reverse complement strand
GCATGTCCTCCCCGTGTCTGCGTGGGTTTACTCCAGGTACTCCGGTTTCCTCCCACAGTCCAAAGACATGCGTGTTAGGTTAATTGATTACTCTAAATTGGCGCTGACTTGTGTGTACATATGGCTAGTCTTGACTAGTGTGAAGATGTAACGTTGTGTGTGTCGCCAAGACGGCCACCGATGCGGATAGCGATGTTAAATAAGCCAAAAAAACCAAACGAACATCATTGTAACTTCATACTACATTTCAAGAGAAAAAAAACGATACTTTTGTACTCACTACATTCTCAAAACAGGCTCATTACCTTTAACTTTTTATTGTTGTATTTATTTATTCTGGCAATATGATTAGTTACCCAATAAGGCAACTCAGAATCCTAAGTTTATACTCGCAACAGCGAGGGTGCACGTACCATAAATGACAAAATCGCTATCCTCTCATGGCCTGAGGTCACTTTTTCTAACGCTTTATCATTTTCAACATAGTGCATCTACTCTTGAAAATAACTTTATACTATCAATCATTTACATTTACAGTATTTACGCCCTTATCCAGAGCTAGAGTTAGAAAAGTGCTTTAAGACATCAGTAACATAATCCATTCCTTATAATCAGGAATCTAAACAATTATGCACTTCTGAAACTGTAAAGCTATGTTTTTTTAAGCGATAGAGAGAAAAAGATGTGGGTTGTGTTGTGTTAGTTGAGGTAAGTGTGGAATAGGTGGGTCTTTAAGCAGCGTTTGGAGATAGCCAGAGACTCAGCTGTTGGAGCATTGAGGGGAGGTTCATTCCACCACTTAGGAGCCAAAACAGAGAAAAGTCTAGATGAGGGCCTTCCTCGTCCCCTCAGAGACGGGGGAACCGGTCGAGCAGTGCTAGAGGACCGAAGTGAGCGAGGTCCAGCGCGGGGTGTGATAAGTGCTGCAAGGTAGGAGGTGCAGGTCAAAAATATTTCCTTTATAAATATCCCTTAAGTTTTATGAGCAGTATATTTTCAGACATGAGAAACCAAAAGATATAAAATACTTCGGACAATCAGACAATCAAGTTTTTTCCATGTGTGGTGATAATAATTATAAGAACTATAGTATTGTGTGGAAATAACAAATGTTTTGCATTAAATGATCTGGGAATTGTTTCAAATGACAACTGCTCTAAACGTAGGGAAACTACACTTGCAGCGACAGTGTTTCAGTAACTAACGTGGGTTAAATATTCTGATTTACTGTTTTACTGAATGTTGACATGTTTAGTTATGAACTCGGCAGCGTTTCCCGTCCAAAAATCCAAAGTACTTTGTATATTTTGGTTTCTCATGTCCGAAAATATGCCGCTCACAAAAATGAAGGGACATTTCTAAATGAACATCCCCTCATTTTTATGAACAGTGTATTTTTTTTTTTCTGTTTTTATTTTTTTGCTGTGGTTAGCTAAAGATGATGATAAGGTCATTTGTATGATTCTTGCTGATGATTGATCGTTGTCCGTGTCATGTTTCTGTACCTCTTACTCTCAGTAACAGACATTCTGTTTAAAAAAAATCGAATTTTAAAGAGGTGTATTAACTATCAAGTGCTTTTATGCTTCTACTTGAGTAAAATAAGCCATACCTCACCTTTTGTTTGAGTTGCTATAGACTAGTCGTACTTTTTACATCGTTTTTATGTCGTTTTTTTTGTTATAATAGCTGTAAATTGACGAAGACGCGTAGCGTTCTTCAGCCACTGAATTAAAAATGAAGTATTTCTGAATCTGGACGTATGGAACCAAGGTGTACGGCCCATGACTGACGATGGCTGAACTCCAGAATTCATCTCTCTGTATGAACGCCTGTGCAATTTGGTAACATGCCAGCTTGATTTGAATAAGGTAGTGAGCTTCAACAGTTTGCCTGACATGTTTACATCTGCAAACATTTGCATATTATGATTTATTTGTTTGGAAACTTGCCACGTTATGGCTTTACTTCCAGACCTGATATTGTGGGCGCCCACAACGCAAAGATTTGAAGCACTAGGCCCAGGTGTGGGTTATAGGCTTAAGCAACAGAACACGAGAGGGAGTGTGTTATCGTGAATAAATTCACAGGTGTCGTTCGCCCGCAGGCATGAGTTATTAGACACAAAATAAATCAAAGACGCCCTGAATTTTATAGTGAATATTCTTTAACGGTGACGGTGCTGTCCGCCGAAACGTAGATGCACGCTGTAACTATTCCCTACCTTACCTTGAGCTAGAAACGTTATGCGTTTTTGCGTGCTGTCGTTACGTGGCAGCTCATCAGCAGAATGATAGCTATGCAGTTTTCACAAATCTCATCCTGGTGAGAACTCTTCAGAGGCGTAACTCCCATCATCCACTGGAGCACAAATTAGGAGCCATTAGGACACTGGACCACTGAACGGACAGTGTCCCTACTGACACAGCGGCCAAGGATGGAGAGAAATCTTACATTAAGCAGACCCTGGATAAGTGTGTTTATCCTACCTGGAAATTAAGAAGTTCAAGTAGTCTAAACCGTAGTTCAAGCATAAACCAGTGGTGTTTCCATATGTGGCGGGAACATCGGAACAACTGAAGCACATGCTTTCCAAACGCCGTGTCACAGTGGCTTCCAAACCCCATACCATGCTACACCAGAAACTAGTCCAGCCCCAAAATCTAAAACCCTAGCGAAAACAGGGCAATATAGTGTAATTAAGTGCTGGCAGAACTGCAGGAACTGCACATCTGAGAAACCAAACTCATCATGGCAGGACTCTGCTGTTTACACCCACCTACAGGACAATGGCCACGTTCAACGATTAAGATGTCCAGATGATCTGATTCAACTACTGGGATTCTCTGACCTGGATTATTGAGCATGCATCAAGACATTTTTCGATACTTGGCAACGCTGCAGCGATTGTAAGAATTAACGGAACTAACTCTTGTATAATGTTCAACATCCAACATCTGGATAGAATTGAAGTTTAAGCTCATCTGTAATCCAGGACACCTGCTTTTGTTGTGTGAACCAGCACAAACTATCAATCTCCCACCTTACCACCTAAGACTTAAAAGTTCAGCTTTTTTTCAGCTACGTCACTCCAGAAGAATAGGTTTTGATTAAATGTACTTAGTAAACAAACTTTGATTTCAAACAGTAAATAAACTGAATCAAGGCATGGAATCGGATCTGAGATTTCTCAGTTCTCAAAGCCTGTAATTAAGGAATCGATCCCTTTTGGGAAAGACGCTCAGCACTGCAGTACAGAGATCCAATCCAAAAGTAGCAACTTGACTTGAATCACATGTCCCAGGAATGTTTAATCAGGAATGCAATTCAGGTGGTCCAGTAAATTTTTTATTCATTTCAGTAATTCCCCTGAATACAAACCAGCTTTGTTTAGAGAGTGAGTGCGCACGTCTAAAAGTTTAAAAGCTTAGCTTGACATAGCTAGCCTTAAGCGTCCAGCTCCAACACCTGATCTTGCTTACAGCTAGCAAACTAGCCTATGCGTGTACTGAGAATTCCTACAGCTATTTGCGCAAATAAAATTGGCATTAATAAAATAGTAAAAAAAAAAAATCAATCCTAATTAAAGACCAAAAAAAAAATCCAGACCTGGTGTCAAATCTGCATCATATTAGTACTTGCCCTACAGTCAATTTTAATTACACACATTTTTCCTTATCACAAATTTCACCATTGGGAATTTCACATTTGTTAAATGACACATTCATTAAGACCTCTATGCAAATTCTCTTAATGCTTTGTTCCACAAACTCGGTTATGGGGTGTGTTTAGACATTGCTTGAGGCTGTTTTACAATCTACGATCCACACACGCTGCTAACATAACTATGGCATGTCGTTTAATCGGTTCTATTGCTTGCTTGTGTTGTACTGGCTTGTAAAGTCGTTCATCGTGAGCCGGTGGGCCAATACACCAGAGCTCGTATCCGATTTGATTGCAAAAGGCTGATATCAGCCGAAAATCTTGCTTCTGCCGATAATTTTGAGGTCATTATGGAAAACGGATTCAATCTAGAGCCAAGTATTTCACCATGGACCCCGTTTGTTGTGGCTAATTCTTCCACTTAATGTCTCGGTTTTGCTTGAGTCAGGATTCAGCTCGCATAATAGAAGTTCCTTCCTTCGGGGGTGCCCATCATATCTAGCCTAGTGCACAATATGTTATATTGACTTTCTGTGTAAGGCATTTCAGCGAACATTGATCAGACTCCCTTTGGCTAAAAGTGAGCTAATTCCACAAATATTGCATGAGTAAAAGTTTAATGAAGCCACCAAGGCATACGATAAGCAAATAACACGTTGTTGGCTCTAATGGCCTTGGATTGCAGTGGGACGCCATTGGGATATGTTTAAACGGCCAGCCTGTGTGTTGTGATATTCACTCAGCGCAGCGCTGAACATGGCGTTAATGAGTAAGGGTCTACAAGTAGACCTATGGCATGTTTTCTAATGAATAAATCATAATACACAGTCGTACATCATCCTGTAAGACACAATCGATGCTGTCTTTTACCCAGACCAGGCTTCTGAATATTTTATGCATGTCAAAGCAAGGGAAGAAAAGTGATGAGTAAAACAAAAATCAAAGTGTACTGTATGTCATAAAAGTATGGTTACACAACTGATAAATAAGCCTGTGTTTATTAAGAAGAGCTCCAAATACCAAGCATGTACCGTTGGAAGATGTTTTTGGGGCATGAATTCAGTAGGTTGTGGTTGCCCAACGGTCTCTGGACTACTAACGAGAAGGGTGTGAAATTTCAGCTACGGCATGTTGCCAGTGATTGCACATTCACATGCACTAAATAATCTGATAATAATCTGATTTAATCAGTAATCAGATCAGTTATCTGATTCGAGTCAGATAATAGGAAAACTCAGGCAATGATCGCGTTTTCATTAAATATTGTTAGGCTATTCAAATGTTTGATTTCTTCAGGCATTTACCGCAATTCAGAGAAACATGTAAGGGCATCTATGGACACAAGCCACGAAGAAGTGGGTCAAAGTAATAGTGAAATGAAAGAAAAATGACCGACTATGTCAAGACAGTGATCACGTGATAAGTTTTAAAGCAAGGTGAATTTCCCTTTAAATTTCAGAGCTACGGAGACAGAGAGACGGACAGAGAGACGGACAGAGAGACGGACAGAGAGACGGACAGAGAGACGGACAGAGAGACAGAACAGAAGGGAGTGAGCCCAAATATGCAACACCGCTTTAGAAAAAAAAAACCAAATCCCTGCTTTATATGCGACTTTATAGAAACATAAGCACAAAATCGCTTAGAATAAGCAGACCTGGCAACTAAACAGGATGGGACTGAGAAACTGAAATCAGAGTGAGTACGTGAGCTGAGAAATCTGATAACTGAGATCAGATTTCTTATATGCTTCTGATAGAAATGATTTAAAATCCTTCCAAAAGAACATTTCTGCTTTTAAACATTCCTTATTCGTTTGTGTTTATTTTCTAAATGAATCCCGTTTAAGTTAACGTCCCTATTTTATCTGAAACGTACGCAGTTGGACCAGGGATTCTTGGAGTTTTGCATGTCGGATGTAGCATTGTTACGTTTTCATCACTATTGATGTATTTGATGTATGTATATTAGACACCAGTCAGGGCACAGGCAGGACCAAACTGGGGCAATACCTGCCCCAGTTGCAGGCGTTGTCCAAACTGTGAGCCAGATTAGTACCTGTTATTTTACTGAGATACACAGTTAACACTCAAAATGCTTCTCAGGCTTTGTAATCAACATTTACGCAGATGCTATCGAATATCAACGTTAATAAACCTTTACTCAATCCATGGCTAACGCCGAACGGGTTCACTTTGCTTGTTGTATACCTCTTAAAAACTGACGATCGTGATGATGAACTGAAATTCGTGTTCTATTTTTGAACTATTCTCAATGAAACCTGGTCAACAACGAGCATTGGATTCTTTTACCTTGTTTTTCTGCAGAATTAATGAATGCTAACCGCACGCCGTCCATACTTCTAATGAAATATCCCCTAATATTTGTGAGCACTATAATTTTTTTTTCTGTTCAGAACAAAAAATAGCATTTAAATATAATGTTGGTAACCAAAAAGTAAAAATGAGTTCGACCTTCTCAGTCGTAAATACAATTACATCATCAAATATTCATTAAAAAAAAAACCCCAAATAACTTCTTTTTGGTTTTCTCATGGTCTTCAAAGGATCCATAGTTAAATAATTTTCAGAAGTAGGAACGTGTCAGGGTAACAGCACAACGTGAAAATGCGGAAACATTTCTATTTTCTTTCATTCTATTTTATTGTAAGTTTAATGATAGATGAGGCTAACAAGTTAACAAATACGCAGTTGACAAAAGGTATTTTTCAGTGTTCCAGGTAGTTTTTGGTAACGTTTATAAATGTTTACCTTAAACTCGCAATTGCATCACTGTGCCGGGAACTTTGCGTAATAGTAATGTCTTTGAGTTAATTAGATGAATTATCTAGACGTGTAATGTCCTGGGGACTTGGATATTAAATGACACCCACTCAAAGCAAAGGCTCATTTATTCAACCAAACCAGGCTTAAGAAAGAAAATCTGATTTATGCGGTTACATTGGTTTCATCACTGACTGTCTTGCAGATTAGCAAACGTAATGGAAGCTGTAAGAAATCAAGTAGAGAAATCATAATTAAGCGTGAACATAAGTTACATTAAATAATCCATTTTCTTCCAGAAAGAGTGTGCATGAATATTAGGCTGCTGAATATTAGATCTATTATGCTCAGAGTGAGAATTAAATTAGCTTATCACGGATAATTGTCTTGATGTGGTTTGTCTAACTGAAATCACGCCAGCTGAGTATAGTAGACGAAATGAGGCAACACTTCCAGCATATAGCTACAAACACAACCCCAAAAGGGTGGGTGGTACAGATAATTAAACTAGACTAGGCATCGCTCAGAAATGATTACATTTAAAGCTCTCCTTGTCACGGTCGTTGGGCATTCGTTGTAGTTTTATTTACAATACGCTGATTTTTGCCGAGTTTGTCTTCCAGACTGATTGCATTTTGAGGTGCAAGTACTTAGTGAAGTTAAGGGTGCTTAATTTGTGAGTGATGACTTGCCGAAGCTTGTAGTAACAACAACGAGGTGGGGGGCGTTAGGGATTGGAGGTGCCAGGATGCGTTTTAGGACACTAATCGAAAGAATCCTGGCTTTCTACACCAATCAGCCATAACAAAACAGCCACTAACGGGTGACCTGAGCAAGTGTGATGCTCTGGCCAGTGTCCTTCTGAGAAACGTAGGGTCCTGGCATTTATGTGCGTGGTTCTTTGACAGGTAACGCCCACGTAAACATTGTTGCAGACCATTTTTTGGCAAGAGTACGTTCTGATGACATGACCGAGAGTTTAAGGTGTTTAATCCAGTGAAGCATCTGCGATGTGAGATGTGCGTAAGCATTTGTTTATTTGCATCCGGGGCGGTTCTAAGATCAGCGCTTTAGGGGGGCTAAGCATCCAATGAGATCAGCCTGTCTACCACCTTCTTTTTAAAAGTAAAAATATACAATTAGATAATGGGCACACACTTGTGAAGGAAGAAAGTTTTTGAAAGTTAGGAGAACTTATCAATTGCCAGGCAGGTTAGGACTACGGTATTTATGTTGTTGAAATATCAATTTAATACAAACAAAACAGCAAAGGGTATTTTTAGGGGTTCTGGGACTTGATTTAAAAGGGGGTTAATATTGCCTCTGATCTAAATTCAATGTTGAACTTTATAAGGTCCTTTTTAAAGTCCTATTGTACGCCCCAACTTCACTTCTCGAACTTAAAAATCAAGACATTTTAGCCAGTGGGTACAACAAAATGAGTTCTTTTTATCTAGTGCACTATAAAGGCTGTACAGGCTAGTATTGTACCCTACATAGTGCGCTATACAGGCAATAAAGTCCTCTTCATTTGGATCTTGCGGTTATGTGGATGGAGGTAAAGTCGCAAGCGCCTTGGGAATTAAATATTGGAAGCTAGGAACCCCTCACTTCACCCCAGCGATGTGTCTAGGCCCTGCTTGCCCCTTAAACATTTATTATTAGAGTCCCAACAGCTCTAAAAAAAAAATAAAAGTGCAGCTGTTTTGCTTGTAATGTTTTCTCCTGATAAGCTGCAAACAAGAGAAACCAGACATTTTTTTAAAAAACATTTTACCAATGAAAATTCCGAAGTTCCACTCGGCCTTGCATCTGCTTATTATCCAGTTTCTCTCTCCTAACCCCTCATTCTCCTCACTCCGGCAATTTCCAGTTAGCAGCTGTAGCTGTGAGAGGTCTTTTAGTGCCTTGTGTCAGCTCTGGCTGTGGAGGACCTGAGGCCAACGCAGACTACAGCACCTCGCTGTGATGCCAATTGAGAAGGAGGTACTTGAGATTTGAACACCAAAAGGTCACTGACAGATTTGTCACCCTCAAGTTGTGGCGACATCCCAAAGTAGTAGAAATCACGGGCAGGATCTGTTAAATCCAAAAGGGAAGAGATGGGCAGAATGACATTGTGCTTTAGACAAACTCCTCTCGCTATTGATCTCTGTGGCTTTATTTGCTTTCCATTTATTGTTTCCACCTCTAGCTTTTCATTTGAACACTATCCATTTTGTAATACTTTGTAAACATTTGTGAAGTGATGGCTTCGTGGCTCAGCATTAAAATACGTGTTCTTCGATTTGTTCGTAAAGGGACATTGCACCATAGACGATGCTGCCAATTTATTGCTCTTTGCTTATATAATATACTGCTCACAAAAATGTTTCAAAATAATTATGAAGCGATTGAAAAAAGACACTGATTTTATTCAATTAACAATATAATCAGAAAAGCAAATGACAAGTCAAAGAAAGTTGTTTGATTATGCAAACGAGATGTAAACTCAATTATGGTGATTGAGTAGTAAGTGAGATATTCATGGGGTGAACAGAAGCGTGTAAAACTGGACCAGCGTGGACCCCCCCCCCCCCCCCCCATATTGACTGTTCAGTCATGTGTATGATCACCCAAGAGTGTCAAAACACACCGAGAGTGATGAGGGCATGGACGGGACCAGATTGTCCAGCAGTTCTTGTGGGATCCTCTTCATCATCTTCATCCTCTTCAGCATTTTCACATCTCTAAAAAGTCAAAGACATACAGTTTTGTGTTTAAAACAATAAGGAACTGATTGGTCTGACTGGGTGAAGCTCTGGTCGTGGCCTGAATCTGTTCCCCCAATACGTCCAGCTTTGATCTCTAAATGTGCCCAAAGCACAGAACTGCACAATTTCATTAGTAATATTAAGTGAGGTTCTCATAAAACATTTGGGATACAGCTTAGTAATAAAATAAGGTTTATAATGTTGACCACAAACTAGCTTTGTAATATTCTGAGTTTTTATCAGATGAAATATTATTACAGTTAATATATTATGTTTGGCCAATCTTGATAAATCACACTAATATATGAAATAAAGCCACACTGTAAGTGGACTAAAAATAAATCCACCGAGATAGGATCTAGCCTATTTGCAAACTTATCTTGCATTTCGTTGCAGCATATTTCTCTATCATTGCAATGTCCTTATTCGTACTTCATATTTCCCAAAGCTCAAAGCAATACCGCATTTTAAACATCACTTTTAAACTTTTGGACCTCCGTTTCATTCAATTAAATTATCACGATGCCCCTGTAACTTTCATAAGCTTTAAATCCCACAACGAACCAGTGAAAAGGTTTATAATGGATATAATAATATTTGTAAGAAAATGGTATTATTATAACATAACTCAAGCAAAAACTAACGGCAAATTTTGCACACGTCTCTTGTTTCTGCTATCATGGTTTTCTGCCATCTAGTCGCCCGCAGGAGTGAGAGTTCTTGTTATTGCAAAGTCTATGCATTTCTGCTTTTTTGAGGCCCTACAGGCTTCTGACATGCAATGACCTGAAGCTCCACAATCTCCGGCGTCCGTCCAACTACAAGGAGCCCTGAATCCTTCCATCTTTAGAGCCGGAGACGGATTTTTTCTATCTAATTCCAAATCCTGCATAGCCAAGTTTCTGCTCGTACTCTTGTAACTTCAAGCCACTGCTTCATTATTTAACAGACTCCTGGCTGCCAACCTCTCTGTATTACCAAAAGTATAAGGATTTCTTTTAGAGCATTGTGCAACTGGACCTGATGCAATGGATACAGTCTTACATTTCAAGCCATTGTGGGTTTGAAGGCTTTGCTTAAAGGACTCAACAGTGGTAGCTTCTGGTCCACAGCCCAGTACCTTTAGCTGCCGCGCCACCATAGTCCCAAAGTTATGATGGTGTGTGTTAGGTCCGACTGTAGGAGGATGTAGGAGGTACAGGCAAATCCAAACTATAAAATGGAATTAAAAGTAAAACATGTGACTTAAAAAGCAAAATCATATTCTGTTCTATTCAATTATTTTGGATTATGACTGTCAAACATGTTGATAGGGTGTCATGTCATGGTTTTTTTGACGCTTTTGGGTGACCATACACTGCTGAACAGTCAATGTGTCGATGTTTGGGCACGCTTGTCCAGTTCCTTCTGCTTCTGCTCACCCCCATGAACATCTCACTTTTCTTTTTATTTCATTAGTTATATTGTTAAATTAAATAAAATCAAATGCTTCTTTTTTTTTAAATCGCTTCATATTCGTTTTGTAATATCCCCTCATTTTTGCGAGTACATTTGGATAATTTAATTGCTATTTAAGATTTAATTAGATGTGGTGATTCAGTTTGACTAAATTGCCCATCCAGAACTTTACAGCAAGAAATGAGTTTTTAAGCATGCGATCAAGCGTTTCTTCTTTCAAGCCCGTTTCCCATGCAAGATATGATCATGGCCAAATAAAAGCACTCCGACTCGTAAAGAGACACGGGCTTGCGTTGCTCGCTGTCATTGTAGACGAGCACAGACTGACGTTTGTATTTATTTTGGCGCGGAGGCAAGTCGGAGGTTATCACAAAGAAATCAATTCAGCACAGACACGGCTCGGTCCACTCCAGAGCCAGAGCGCTTTGGTAATATCCTCCCTCTCAATACGAGAAATGGAAAGGAATGGCGCGGTGCAGCCGCCGATCCGTTTTGGCTTGGCGTGTTCGAAGGTGTGTGGAAATCATCGTTGCTCTCTTTCCATGCTGTTGCGCACATGACATGCTGGTCTTGTTTTTGCCATAAAGTGTTTGGAACAAGTCATGTTACTCTTGTATTGACGCTGCATAAGTGTTTGCATGTTAAGGTTTGAGCTGATCAGGGCTTTGTTGGTTTTCTGTACCTTTAATGCACAATGAAGTCAAATACAGACATGTGCCGTTTAATGTCAATCAGATCAACATGCGTTTGCTTCTGAACGTCTGAAGCCTTAAGGCTTATTCTGGGAAATGCAGATCTGTCTGGTATATATCTAATTCACATCTGAATGACAGATAGCTAATATGAGCCTCCTTAGAGACATCTGCCGAAAGACGAGGTGGATTTTCTCAGGTAGCCTTGGGAGAAAATGGAGCCTTGTCTTAAAGCAGCTTTACAAATATTTAGGCTCATATTTAGCCCTAACTGAGCAAGCCTACGGCGACAATGGCAAGGCAAAACTCCCTCAATGTTATAAGGAACAAAAGGTTGGGATGGCCAAGATCTGCAGCTGAGCTACAGCAAAGTACCCAAACCCTGTCCACTGGCAGAAGTAACTGCCCTTTTAGGCGCAAAATTCTTATTACGATGATCCGAGGAAGGTTAAGTCACAAACTGGTGACACAACGCGGTGTTTGGTGCCAAACGGTCATCGATGCATGCAAGCTGTCTGTCTGGTTTGAACTGACAGAAGGGCTACAGTGGCAGTTTTCGTAACAGGAACGCATCACACAGCACACCTGTCAGAGTACTAACCCCTGGTCACCATCCGAAAGTGTATGTGAACGTAGGAATTGGACTTTAGAGCAATGGAAGAAAAGTTGACTGGTCCTTTGGGTCCTGTTTCCTACCACATCACATGGACGCTCAAGTATGGGGATGTGATTGCATCAGGATGGGAAGAAGACCAGAGACAGTTTCGATCTGCTGGGGAAACCCTGCGTCTGAGACATCATGCACATGTCAGTTTGACACGTGACACACACCTAAAGCGGAGTTTATTTTGAATTACATCGATTGACCTTTGTGCTGGAGCAAATCAGTATTTATTTTTTCTTATTTCTGAATGTTTATCAAACGACAAACGGCCAGAGGGAATGGTTTCATTTTTAGCATAGTCTTTTATGATTACATTGTTTTTCTGTATTTTACTGAAGGGCAATCTGGCATTTTATTATAGCAGCAAAAGGCAAATAATTATAGATAACTAATTTCCCCACTATAAGACATTAGAGACCAAAAGAGTTGAGATTAGCACTGAACAGAAAACAGCCGAGGAAAGAAGATGTTTGCAGAGGGAACAATAAACCGCAACAACATTGCATTTAAGGATGATCTATTGTATCAATAGGACTAATCATTATTTCTGTCTACATAGTTAAATTCAGCAAGCCAAACCTATAATGCAAAATTTAGAGAGACGGCATAGCTCAGGTTTTAAGGCTCTGAACTGCTCTTCAGTAAAATATTTTTACATTTTTGGTTGAAACATCTAAGCCTACAGACCCAATGAACAAGTGTAGGGTTAAAGTAGCAAGGAAAGGGGTCACGGGCCAGCCAGTGCCCAACCGTCAACTCTGGGTGCAAGGGCAGGAACAACTCCAGACAGCATGCCAATCCATTGTAGGGCACACGCACCAAGGGCCACTTTAGAGAACCGATTAACACAGCACGCATGTCTTTGGACTGTGGGAGGAAACCAGAGTACCCAGAGTAAACCCACACAGACACGGGGAGGACATGCAGACTCCACATATAAAGGACCCAGGCCGCTCCACCCTGGGATTGAACCCGGACCTTCTAGCTACCCACCAAGCCCCCATACTGCCCAAAACTAAATTAAAATGATTCCAAAAATGAAAAACGATTTTAAATATTATGGATTTTAAGTAGAAAAAAAAGCTGTACATTCAGCTTTATGAAACATGTTAACTCTTGGTCATATGTAGACAACAGTAGATGTCAAACTAGATTTATTCCTTTTCCGAATTTATTAATCTATTTCTGTAATAACACAATTTAAAAGTTACAAGTTAATCTTAATCTACAAGTCTACAAGTTTATCTCAAAGGTGGGAGAATATGCACACCAACAACGTTGTACTACTTATTTACACACACAAATACCAAAAAGATTATTCATTGGAACATTTATCATTTATTACAAACAATGTTACACTGGTTTGTTCGTTCTGGTCACCAATAGCTGCACTGGTCAGCTTAATCCCAAATGTTTTTTTTATCAGACACAGAGTTCACCACGTCAGCAACCGTTAACTCAAAGTGCATAAATGACTATAGCAGTGATTCTTTCACGTATGTTTTCACTGGGTGGGAAAGTATTTCCCCTGTCCACTCCAGCCCACTCGTAGATACAGCCCTGCTTTGGAATGTGGGAGAACGCCAAGGTATCTGGAGTAAACCCATGCAGACAAGAGGGAGGACCTATGAAATCCACACAGGGAAAGCCCAAGCTCAGAAACTAAGCAAGGTATGAGGTGAGCGCACAAACCACACGCACCACCTTTTTCCTCAGTGTGGTATGGCGGATATTCTCAATTTAATATCCTACAGTCGTTGTGATATCAGTCAGCATATACAACGCATTAAAATCAATCTACAAGCATTCACCAGTCACTAACAGGGCAATGAAAGCCGTTATTTTGTAGTGTTTAGAAATTACCTATACAAGTGATAAACAGCACAGATTCAGGTCGGCGACTGAGGCTTTTGGTTTCCTGGTTAGTGGGAGGCCTGATGCTTTTTCTAAACCAAATACCTCAATCCAGAATTTAAACCACATATATTCGTCATCTGTCCACAACCCGATAGTGGTGTTTTTTTTTTTTTTTTTTAAACAGACAGAGTGGTACACACTTCCCTTAGCTGTCAGATCAAATAAAGTTTGACTCACAGAGAGACAGATGACTGCTTTAATGCTGGAACATACAAAAGCTTGTACATTATGGCCTGAAAAGACAGAGTGAATGTTACATAATAAGCACATTTCCAGAACTGAGGACACACACTGTGGATAGCGCATGCGGATAGAAAAGTTATGTGACTGGCATTATGCAGCAGCTCCAGGCTAAAGAACGCGGCTCATGCTGTCTCAATTATGCAGTAAGAGTCATCAGTTTCACCAGGCCACCAGGCCACGGGCCATGCTAACTAGCAGGGAAAGAAAAGATTTCACATAGGACACAGCTCAGGCAGCGCAGGCTCAGTGTGCAGTAAACTGAGAGGAAAAACTAAAGCTCACTACAAAATTGAGCATAAATTAAGATGCGCTTAGTAAGATACATTGCAGTGTTGCAGAGGGATCCGGCACAGGCAACTAAATACACTGACATATGGGAAACCGCCAACGTTTTCTGGGCCCTGGTCAAAACGCCTTAGGCAAACCGAAATGTCATTAAGTTTGAACTATCTTTAGAATGCGCCATGCACTCATGGGATATTTCTAACCTAAAAAGCTTTGCCTCATTTTGCGGCAGATTAAACAGGATGAAGCAGGGGAACGTGACGTCAATAATGTCACACAACAGTTCTAAGTAAAGGGCTCAACAACACTGAATGTCAATCATATGTCAAAACTGAAGGGGAAACGATGGCGGAGATGACGCAGTAAATGCCAAAGGCATTAATTCCATGTCCAATTAAAACCTTGTGCTTATTGTTGCTAGGCTCCAAAACCACCAAGACTCTAATCAGGAAGCAGCAGTTACTGAAGAACGAATGGCTGAATGTTCAAATTGCTCTGATGACTCGGAAATGAATTTTAAATTCATCTCAAAAGGTGTCTGATGGAGTTAAGCTCTGGGAATTGTGCAAGGCAGCCAAGTTCTCATTCGAAGTTTCCAAACACTTCTGTATGGACTTCGTGGGACAAAATGGGCTACATGGAAATAAGCTGATATTTCATCATTCTCTATTTTCTACTCACTCCTTCCCAGCATAATACCACACTTTGGCAATGGGCAACATTCGACCCAATTTGCTATGATAGTTGAAATGTATCTCTGGGGACCTGAAGTTTCCATGCATCATATCTGATTTGTTTCTACACCTTGACTGGAGTACACCTGTGGTCAGTTCAATTGATTGGACATGGAAAGACAATTGTCTGTATAAGGTATTACAGCTAGCAATGCATATTTACCCAAAAAAAAGCAAGCCATGGGAAAAAAAACTGCCTGCGGAGCCCAAAGACAGAAATCGTGTATAGCCACAGAAGCTTGGAGAAGCTTACAATGTTTGTCTTTCACACAGAATGCTCCCAAGGGCACACTGGCCTATATAATTCGTTAATGGAAGAAGTTCAGAACAATCAGGTCTCTTTCTACAGCTGGCCTCTCCACTAATAAAGCAATCAGTGGCAAGAAGGAGGGTCTTGGTAAGAAGGATGACCAATAATCCAATGGTCAGTCTGGCTGTGCTCCAAAGACCCTGTGTGCAAATGGGAGAAACTTCCAGAAGGTCAACCATCACTGCATCACTCTACCAATCTGAGTTTTATGGCAGAGTGGCCAGACAGAAGCTTCTAAAATGCCTCTGTAACCTTAGTTGAACTTGGTTCTAAGCATCACGCATGGTGGAAACCAGACAGTGCTCTTCACCTGCCCAATACCATCCCTGCATGCTGGTGGCAGAATTATTCTGTTGGGTTGTTTTTCATTAGCTGGGGCATGGAGACTGTAGCAAAGTATATTCTTAATTAAAACCTGATCCAGAGTGCTCAGGACCTCAGACAGTGCTTACAGTTCACCTTTCAACAAGGCATGGGCCCTAAGGCCCTAAGGGACGACTCTGTGAATGTTCTTTAGTGGCCCAGCCAGAACCAGGACTTGAACCCAATCATACATCTATGGAAAGACGTGAAAATAAATGTCTAAAATTCTGTTTCAATTTGTCATTATGGGATACTGAGTGTGTGTGTAGAGTGTATATATCATATATTCTGTTCCTATTTGGGATATCAACACCAAAATGTAAAGAAAAAAATGTACAACATTTCCACACACACACATGATGTGACAAAGTAGATGATCACAGACTTTTAATGGACCCATCTGTACCACCTCTAAAAATGATCTTTTTCGGTAATGATTGATATTTTTTTTCTATTTGGAACACTAGCATAGCAATAAATAGCATGGAAATGTTTCTAGACCATTACCCTCATTATGAATGCAGGGATATATAAATATGCATAATATGCAAATACGAAATGTTCCATGTCCTACAACAATGAAATATCAATAGAGTTATCTAACTTAACTCTCTATACTGCTCACAAAAATCAGGGGATATTTCATTCTGATATTTTAAGTGTCGCCTGATTTTTGGAAGCAGTATACTTACCCGAAATCATTTCCATACAAACCCAGTGGAAAAACGTCTCGCCTTAAACATCACATAACATTTACTAACATCTGGGAGAATGGGCAGAGCCACTTTCGTAAATGACCGGAAGGAGGGACTGGAAGACAGACAACTGAGCATCTGTTAGAACCCATTAACATTAACGGTCAGTCCTGACCGAATGCCACAGAAACCAGGGGTGCGATAAGACAGTTTAATCACACAACAGCTATGTTTGCTATTACCCGTGCTGTTCTCTTAAGCATGTACCATCTAGCTCCTTCTCCTTCAGTCTCAGATTCTCTCTCTTTACACCGTGGGACTTTGTTTGGGAGAAGAGTAGGAAAAATTGGATGAGAGCTGAAGTTCATGAAGGTTACGTTGCCAGGCAACAGTCTGCCACCGCGAGAGAAGCATATTCAGATTTGAAAGGAGAGGACAACAACGAGAGAGACAGAGATAAAGACAGAGAGAAAGATTTGCTGAACAGGCACATTCTTGACTAATGGTATGTCACCAGTTTTGGTTTGGGCTTCACACAAAAACACAGATGCCGTTGATGCTGATGTGAGGCAAGTAAATAAACCAGTAATAAAAAAAAAAAATCCCAACAAAATTAGAAGCAAAACATGAAGCAGAATAGAGCTGAACCTAAAATGACTCTGTTCCAGTTGTAGTAGACTAAAAGCAACTTGAAATAACGGAATTTACACTATTCATAATGCACAACATATCAAACAAGAAGCCACTCTGGCATAATCAGGGACTATGTAAATGGTTTATAATAGTATAATGAGTGTTCGAGTGGTTTTAATATGATTGTTTCTTTTTTATATACACCTCCTTAGCATTACCTCCAGTACAATAGTCCAGTACTGAAAAAGCCAGGAGTGTGACAGAAAGGACCCTTTCAACTGGGCTTTTTTGCCATTTTTATTTGCCATTAAGAAAACACTATGTAACATTGCATCTTGTCCATTAGTTGCTTTGAAGTTACCTCGGGTTACGTCGTGATCTCACGGACTATTACAAAATTGGCTCTTGAATTGATCTTTGTCAGTTGAACGAGCAACAGCGAGCTCAGCGATCCTCAGTCTGTACACAATCTGTCGTTTCACTGAGTCTAGTCTCTTTAGAAACGGTTTTGTGATTTACTCTAGCCTGAAGAGCTACAACAACTCCTTTCTGTGGTCCTCAGAAATCTTGCGATCTAGCCAGGGATGGGTGGACCTATGGGTAGACTGTGCTACCTCTACATCCGGAAGCAGAGTTCGGTAGCACAGCTGAACAAAATCTTACCTATGGAACAGGACGGATTTCACCAGCGTCACCACATCTCTGCTGGCATTGTACCCAGCACACACTATGGCCATGTGAATGGTCTGGAGGGGGCAGAAGAGTAGTGTAAAAAAAAAACGAACAATGAATCATAAAAACAGTTCAATATTAATTCAATTCAATGTTATTTGTATAGCGCTTTTTTACAATAGACATTGTCATAAAGCAGCTTTACATTGATACATAAACATTGCCACAACTTGGATTCTATTATCCCTAATGAGCAAGTCACATGGTGACAGTGGATAGGAAAAACTCGAAGATTAAGAGGAAGAAACCTTGAGAGGAACCAGACTCGGAAGTGAAACCCATCCTCATTTGAGTAATACACATAATTATATCATAATAGAATACACTTATATAACAAAACATTTAAATGAAAACATGCGATATTTGTATGTAGAGCTGGGAGAGTGAGCATTCTCTCTGATATCATCTCGCATCACAGGTTCACCGTTGGAATAGTTTGGCATTAGATCAGATCTCAAAACAGTGTGTCAGAATTTGTTAAATTGAGAATGTTAAGAACGTTTTGTCCTAGGCCAACAATGAATGCTTGTTATCTTAATCTTAATGAAAGTTCTGGTTGAAATGATCTTTTTATGAATGCTTAGTGTAAGTATTACAATCTCTCTGCTCTCATTAGTCAACATGTAAACACACTTCAACACTAAATTTATAATTACAGCAATTCTGAATGGTTACATCGGGGTGTCACTAAAGTATTATAAATCCACACACAGTCCTATCACAATGTTATAAGCAATAGATGTCTCTACACTCACTGTGCAGTATTTCTGTACTACAGTTATACTGCAGTCCATCTACTTCTCTACGTACTTTATTAGACCCCTTTACTCTACTGACTGTACACAATACAATACAATATTGCACCTTGTACACAGCAGCTCATCTATTGTTGCGACGCTGCTTACAGGATGGAGGTGGATTTTTTGAATGGTGGACAGTATTTAGTCCAGCAGGCACAAATAGGTGTTTAAAAGAAAGAAAGAAAGAAAAAAAAAAAAAAAAAAAAAAAAAAAAAAAACCAGCAGCACTGCTTCATGTCGTTTATTTTCATTAACATGTAAATCATTAACAAAATAAGAATTTGCAGTAAGACGCACATTAATTTCATTTATACTGCTCACAAAAATTGGGAGATACTTCAAAATGAAATGTCCAATAATGAAATATTTCCTCATGTTTGCGAGCAGTGTGTCTTACCTCACATTTGTCCACCACCGGCTGAG
Organism: Parotocinclus haroldoi; assembly: GCA_034779995.1. Lineage (NCBI taxonomy): Eukaryota > Metazoa > Chordata > Actinopteri > Siluriformes > Loricariidae > Parotocinclus > Parotocinclus haroldoi. The sequence continues at coordinate 6,283 of JAUZST010047698.1, read as the reverse complement.
ACACACAGTCCGAGCCATTTCCTGGGGCAACATCTCTCTGAACTTCTGCATGTCTGGAACCTGGTCTGCCCGCTGAGGCATGGGACTGATTAACATTTCGCCAGGTGCTGTGATGGTTATTATGTGTAGGACTCCTGGGCGGATGACTCAGCTCTCTCCTGAGGGCCCGGTTCTCTTCCTCCACCTCTCGAACCCGTAGCTCCAGAGCCAGCGTGGAGGACTGAAGCTCCAGTGGAGACAGAGGCAGTGGCTTCACTGAGAACAGAGGAGACAAGAAATAAGGATGTCAGTATGACTTCAGATGAAATAGTATGGAACAATCTATGACAGAAATGATAATGGAAGTGACCAGAAATAAATCTGCATTACTGCCAGAGCCACGGAAGTCAAAGTGCCTTCGCGATAACTCTAACATGACAGTGCAATGGAGTGTTTGACAGTTTAATGCCACGTACAAAAAATGGAATTTAAATTAGCCAGGGCTTTAAGCACAGTGGAATAAGATCATTATCTACATTTTCCAACAGATCAATACCAGTGGACAATGCATTACCCATATACACTCACCAATCACTTTATTAGGTTTTATTAGGTACCTCACTTTGTTTTTTTCAATTCCAACTGCCACATAGAAGCAGATCTGTCTCAACATCTGGCAAGCGCTCTTTCTGCCTACATCATATGTAGGGCGAGTTACCGATTGTTCACGCACATGCTGTCCCAATAACGCATGGTCATTGATTAATATTTAAAATGGGTTCGCACCAGTGCGACTGTAGATGTGGATGGATCTAGAGCCCTGTTAGACTGAAGTCCATCGGTTACCACACATACTTTGTTACTCCCTTTAACTCCGTTTTCTAATGGGCAGGACCCCCACAGGGGGTGCTCTTAAACTCGCAGTGTTGATTGGCCGTATGCAGTCAAAAGTTTGAAGGTAAAAGTCAGATTCTGATTTCCTGTTATAATCATAATTGTTAAGAAATCTGTTGTTAAACTAACAATCTGAGTGTGACCAATGTCCAATATATAACGCTGATATCACATTTTTTGCTATTGATAATAATAAATAAGGCAAAATATCAAAACAATAAAAGCTATACCTCTTTTTTGGTTAAAAATATTAATTGTAATTGCAAATTGTAGTTTTCATCTTCTTACAAATGGCTTCACCCTCTCTGAACGTTCTCTCAGCATCTCTTCGTTGCCGCTCATAAACTGGTACTATTGAGTGACTAAAAGCAAAGGAGAATTTTTCCACTACTTTTGAACTTCGGCCGCATGAACGCAGATGTTGATTACTTAGAAATGGAAATAATCTGCATAATTAATTGTCCACCACTAGGTAGTCCTTTTCAATAAACCACGAAGACCTTAAACCTTTTGTATGCAAGTGTATTATTACTGATACTGATGTATATTTCCAAAAATAACACCTTAGATTCGATGCATTATCTGGCCTGTACTGATAAGCATAGGTCATAGGATGTGTTTTTTCCCCCATTTACCACTAGGACAACAAAACACACACACACACACACACACACTCACAAATATACACACAATTGCATTGGTAGAGCAGGAAAGTAAATGGGGGTGTGAGCTGTTATTGCTCTTATTGATCATGGGCAGAAGACAGAAAGCTTTACTGTACAGCACCATCACTCATCTCTGCACTAACTCGCTCGTGCAGCTTCCACAGAGACCATGGAGAGAAATGAAAAAATCTGTACAGTAAAAAAAAAAAATCTACAGTAGCTCTAAGAATATGCATTACTGTAACATTTTCAATAAACTCCCTAACCTGAGCATGTCTAAGAAAAGCTACCCTTCTTTTGTTTCCTGTTTATGTAATGCGTATAAGCATCCTGATAGGGTGTCCCAATGCTTCCTTGTGACTGTAATATGAGAGTAAATTTGATTTAATACGATAATTTCGGCATTATGGATGTGACATCTGAACCCACATCGACTTGCAAAGTGTCTCATTGCCAGAGCATCAATGAGGCAGAGCGAATATCTCCAATATGGAAATGTTAGTCATGCGCATATTACGGATAAACAGCAGTTTATCAGCGTTATGGATGTAATGTCCTGTAGACAGACTGGTTATGGAGATTTTAACACGGTATGAATTTCAAACCCCTGCAGAAACAGGTCGCACTACGCTTTAACCATCACCTTAGGTTAATGTTTTGGTGTTCAGTTTGACATCGTCTCCCGGTAGATGCATGGAATTTCTCTAAATACTCGGGCTTTCTCCAAACCACCTGCACAATCTTGGGATAAATTGGGTTCTCTAAATTGTGTCCAAAGTCAGCGAGGTGGATCTTAAAAGCAAGAAGTAAAGAGTGAAGAGAAAACTCCGGTTTCCTCCCACAGTCCAAAGATATGCATGTTAGGTTAATTGGTGTCTCTGAAGTGGCCCTGTGTGTGACCTAAGTTGGATTCGCACCCCATCTAGGGTTGTTCCTGCCCTTGTGCCCAGAGTTGCCGGGAGGGCAAAATGATGAACAGTGTTGTTTTAACGCCACTTTTCTGGCCATGATCATGGGGTAGGTCAGACGCCTATCCCCAGATGGTGTGCCATGAAAGGAACACCAGTATATCACAGAGCCAGCAGGGGTCCTGCTACCTGATTAATTTTCTCCTCCAGGCCATCAACTGTACCTGCATGTAATAACTACAGGGCATGGAGACTGTCCTAATTCAGTAGATGTGTTTAGAGACTATTTAGCCTAAGTTTTTGTTTGTGTGTGTGTGACTTTCTGCTACTTATTTGTAACAAGCCATAAAAGGCGTTCGTAAGTGTATATGCCTGTCCTATTGTGGGCAGTACTTCTTTGTGGGCCCCCCCTGTCTATGTGGTTTGGTATGTTCTCTACATGGGCGTGAAATTCCTCTTTACATTAAAGTAGATTCATTGACTGAACTTCAGAGTGCGATGGAGTTCAAATGATTGGTTGCAGCCCAGTCTAGGAATAATTCCCAGTTTTCACCCAGTGAGACAAGCTCTGTGGTCTGGATCAAAATGAAGTTTCCTCTTAATCCCCAGGTTAATTCTGCTTTCGTTTTACGTCCACGGCTGAGTTACTATTCAAGGCTGATTAGGCTTTCAAGTCATAATTAATATAAAGCTCATAATTCACTTAGTACCTTTAGTAAACCGAGAGGACTGGTCTTCCTGAGTACCTCTTGTCACCTTCGCCTTCGACAAACACGTTCAATTAAAACCTGATTACTCTTGGTTTGTTTTTGATGTGCACAATTAATTTTACATCACATACAGAGACAGGAACTTTACCCGGGGCCATCAGTCGAGAGGTGATGTAGATGCAGCCGTAAATTGCTTTGCAACAATGTTTGCCTAAACGTTCTTTACACCTGCATCCTTTGTCTTTTTTAGGGGTCGGAATCAATTTGCTGAAATGTCTAGCCGGTGTCCAGTTTCAGCGAAGTGTGTCTTCATACATATTTATATGCTGGATTAAACGGCACAGTAAGTTAACATGCGGCGCTGCACTGGCTAATGACACTGTTCAAGGAAATTGTGTAGCAATTAAAAAGATATAAGATGACCAAACTAAAGATCCTGGACAAGTATATGATTGTGATTATCTCATGAACAATTAAATGCAGTCTTTTAAAAAGCTTTTAAAACATTTGTATTTTGCAAACAAGATTCTAAAACTTTTCTATAGACTAATGATTGTTCTGACGAAGACTACACAAATGCTGCACCTGCACAAATGTGTTACTAAAACTGTTACCTAATGAAGATATGGGGCATCAGTGACGCTTTAAAGGACTTAATATTGCTGAGACTCACTCGTATCTCTATTTTATAATATTTACTATTACCTACAAAACTGTGCAAAAGTCTTAAGCCACCATTACGCATGATTATTACAAGCAGAATATACATGGATTTTAAAAAACGAAAACAGCTTCTGTAAGGTACAGAGGTAAGTATTTATTGTGAGCTCTTCTTACACTTGATAGATCAGGAGCACTTGAGCGTCTATCTGCTTCGCTGGGATGACAAGTTGACTCTTTAACTCTTCAAAAAAGCTTGATCAGGAATAAACTTTTTGAAAGGGTAGAGGCTAAGAAACTTTGGGACAGGGTGAAAAGTCTAAGCTATGCTAAAACTCACAAGATTGGAGTGAAGATCAGTAATAAAGAATATAATGGAGTGTCGAAAACAAGTATGAAATCTTTGGCTCTAATTGTTGGCAATATGCTATCGAGTGGTTGCCCTAGAGCTTTTTTTTTTAAGAGTCAAGTTTTTCCAATGGAAAGGTGATTATGTAGCATATCAAATCTATATTCTGATCTGTCGATCAGAATTGTCTCAGAAATTGTTTGCCACAACAGAAATGCAATGTTTCTTGTGATGCCTGTTACAAGCAGCTGCCGTATCAGAACAGACACCCAGAAAGAAAACCATTTTCGCACAGCACCGTTGCATCACTCAGCCAAATTCTCACAAAACGGGACTGTGGGCGACAAGCCACGTAGAGGTCGACCGAAGACCGCTTCCAAAAAAGAAACCTCGACAATGGTTTTAGCAGCCTTTGCGATAAAAGTCGTGTAGCTTTTTACAGTTAACAGGTTATTTCTTACATATATCATCTAGGTTGCCTAAGGTTTTTTTTTTTACCCATTTAGAGAGTTTTTCTTTGCCACCGTCACCCTTGCTCAACTGGAGCTGTGGGTTAACATATTCATAAATCTACTCTGAGATACAATCTCACAGCGTGCAATGGAGGTTTGATATTCCTTCTCAAGGGCTTAAATATGACACCTTGGCAGTGCTGAAATATCAACCCTGGACTCACCGCAGTTCTTTACAGTTTACTTTACAGTTTACAGCAGTTAGCAGATGTCCTTTTCGTAATGTACTTGACTGATACAATCTTTTGTGATATAATCTAAGCAATTGAGGGTTAATGGCCATGCTCAAGGGCCCAAAACTAGAAACTTAACCAATGAATCAACACAACTTTCTGATGTTCTGTTTTGTTTGCGTTTTTAAGCCTTGCTTTTCCTTTTTCACAGTATTGACTACTCTGTTAACTCAAGATGTCTGTTCTGTGGTTCTCCAGAGTAAAACAAACTTTGTTGCCTCTCATTCATCTGAACTTTTGTTTCTCAAACTCAATAAACCTGATAAAACTACTAATACAATCTGTTTTTTTTTATTTTGGTTTAGCACCATGACTGCACAATATAAGTGCACTATAAACCAGGATTTATACGAGCTGGAGTTATCTTTCAGCATAGCTATATTCCATCAGGATACATTCACTTTGAACAGTGTTCAAGTTCAAGATCACAGTTACTTCTTATGTTTTAGGTTGAGTAGGAAGTAGTTACTGTCACTATGGTATGAATTGCTAAATATGTACAAACATGTGATCTGACATGAGATTTTTGACATTATGAGGATGTTTTGCTGATCTCCATTAGCTTTTTACAAAAACACAAATAAATATATTAAAAAAACAGTCAAAATATAAAATGTGAGGCTGTGGTGGCCAGGTGCTCATGGTAGTGGAATATGAACCGGAAAGTCCAGGGTTCAAATCCCACCTCTGCTAAGCTGCCACTGTTGGCTCCTTGAGCCACAATTACTTGCATTGTAAGACTGTATAACTTAAGTCGCTCTCGATAAGAGAGTATGCTAAATGCTGTAAACGTAAGTGATACCATCATAAGGGCATGACTAGGCTGTGTCATTTGAAAGGCCCTTTCATATGTGGCTGAGTAACGCACCCTTTTCTGTGGTAATGAAGGACGCAACGAGTCTATCCTTCGCCAGCCAACATATCCCCAGGTTCATCTGGTAATCTGCCGTAGAGCAGACCATCTCATTTCGGTTCACACTTCACTGCGGTCTACTCAGCCTACGAAGGACATGCCTGTGCAGACCACGTAGACCAGGTAGACCACGTCCTTCAAAGGACTGAGCCCCTAACATGGCATGCAGATATGTGTGTTTGTGTGTTTATGTCTTTGTGTGTGTGTGTGTGTGTGTGTGTGTGTGTGTGTGTGTGTATGTGAACGCACAACGTTAGAAGTCTCTCTATACACACACACACACACACACATATATATAGACATATACACAGCTCACAAAAATTAGGGGCTATTATGCAATATTTAATTTTGAAGAACCTTCTAATATTTAATTTTTCTAATATTCTAACAACACACACACACACACACACACACACACACACACACACACACACACACACACACACACACACACACACAC
>JAUZST010047687.1:0-25431 GCA_034779995.1 Parotocinclus haroldoi | reverse complement strand
GCACGCACACGCGCACACACACACACACACACACACACACACACACACACACACACACACACACACACACACACACAGGGATGGCATTCACAGGGCATCCCACAATACGATATTATCACTATACGTTTCTGACTACACAGACATTCTGTCAAACTCTATTTATAGTAAGACAATCCCCTATGATAAATCACAATATCTGTGCTGATCAACTACAAGAGCAGAAATTATGTATTTATTAGTGGCAGTTTTGAGGACATAAGAGTATATTTTAAATTCGCTGTCATTAAAATGAACTGTGATGCAGTTGCCAGGTCCACTTATCTCTTTATTCTTTTCCATAAAGTTCCTTATAAATATTGGTAGTTATGGAATAAAGGCCTTGGTTGTTATTTCCTTATTTTTGCTTCCTCCCTGATTCTGTCTCTCTCCAATGTTTCTACAAGTTGCTTTTCAACTCCTAAAAAACAAAGGAAAATAAATATAATATTAAACAAGTGGTCACTCATTCACACTGCGATGGATTGTAGAGGATTTCGAGTTTGGTTTGTAGCTAATGTTCTTTCAGGCTTGTTTGCCTAGACCTTGACGCTTGTTTCTCACATGGGATCTGGCAACCCTGGAATTAAACGCAGCATTAGCGAAGAGGCTACCAAATGCTTTGTGGGGAGACACTAAAACTCAGTAGAGCGAGAGAATGACGGATTTTAATACATTAATAATAAAGTTATGATGGTAAAAAAAATCAAATAATAGTAAGCTTGAAGTTCATGCCTCTGTGAATTATCGGCTGCAAAGTGATAATCCGATTACTGAGCCATGTAAACTAGGAGCATTCCCATCGTCTGTTTACCCAACTGCACGTATACTCTAACGGATTACTAAGAAAAACAGATTTTCTGCAATTATTGGATTATTAAGTGCACATATGCGCACTCGTTATGACACGTCTCTGAACCCTGGAGGCCAAATGATCCTTTGTTCACACTTATTAAAATGGTCGAAGCAGCAATAGTATGACATTCTGCTCCTGGAACGTTATCAGCGTAAATATGAGGGCAGTGAAAAGGGGGTCGGAATGAGTTTAACATTTACACAGCAGTACCTTTCTGCCTCACCTCTCCTCCATAATCATCAGTCCCTCTGTAACATCTATGCCAAACCCAACACCATCTCTCTCTCCCGCCTACCTGCTTTACTGATACATATACATTAAGCAACATTAACATTATGCCAGTGAGATATAATTAATGCTAAAAACAAAATCTTTTTTCTAGGGCCTCACCCCCTCAAACTGTTATATGACTTGTATAACAAGCTCTTAAAGAATCAGCATGGTATCTCATCCATAAATGGTAACTTGACGTCATGTTTTAGACTCGTAGTTTTAGGTATCTTAGAAAAGGTCTTTTGATATGACTCACAGAAACTTACTTATGCCAAGGATGTTTTTGAAGCTAATGAGCGAAACTAAGATGGTGCTGGTTTTGAGGCGAGAAGGTGATGGCGACTGTCCAACTCGTATAAAATTAGCTGGGGAACTTGCCATCTAAGCAGCTGCACCAATTTGTGTGTGATATACAAAATAACTGTTTCTTGCTCTGAGCGTAAGCCAAGACTGCCGCCTTCTATAACCTAGTATGTGGGTGACATGGTGGCACAAGTGGTTAGTGCTGTCACCACAGCTCCACGGATCACTGGTACAATTTACAGGAGTCTCCAGTACCCCGTTTGCCACCTCTAGATAAGGTTGGGCATGGAGGTTATGAATTGTTGGCATCCAAGCTGGCAACATAAACGATCCATTGGTGATAAATATGTTGAATGGGCAGGCCAAGGACGGATTACAATCCTGTGGAGACATTCCTGAGAAACTATTGCTGTGCTTGGGTGAGCGTTATTCCGCTGAAAAATGCCAGCTTTTGTTGTTCCTTATTTTGTGTGTCAAGTTAAGTGTGGCAGTTTCGCAAACGGGAGACTGAAGCCCTCACCACGAGGCCTCCATACTCAAACCTGACCATCACTGGATCCCGAACAGTGCACACAAAGGCAATGGCGACTGACTGTCAATGGCAGGACACATATTATGAACCATGACAACAAAGTTCCATCTGCTGAGCACCTGCAAATGGTTTGGGGCAGAGATGTGGACAGGGGTGTTTAGCTACACCTCCTAACAGCTAGACCTATATGTTTCTTCTCTCAGTCCAGTGATGCCCTCTCAAATTCTGTCAACTGGGCAAAATGCCATTGAGTCTGTCGTAAAAGCAAGTCTAGCAGTCAGCAGTCTCTCACCAAGAGGTGCACTACCCAAAAGTAGAACAGATGTTTTTATAGGACAGCGGTTGAAGCACCTTTACACCCTCCTGTATGATCAGACCACACCTGTAATCATTTACATATCTGCCTAAGACAGAAGTTTTGCAGCAATCTGACAAGCAAATCTGGGCGAGTTGCTTTTTTGTCAATGTATATAGGAAAAAAGGACCTAGGATGTTCAACAAAGAATAAACAAAGGATTGCTAGACTGACGTGGTGAACCATCAGGGTGTTGTAGGTTATGAAGACGTTCAATGCAGTACCCAGCAACTGAGAGGAAAAGAGCAATTTATTATTTGTGGTATGGAAAAATGTTTCCACTTTATACTTTTTCAGTGCTAATAAAGCCACAATAGAACGGGTGGATGGTAAATGCAAAATTATGAGCATCCTGACAGTCAGTGTTCAGTAACTCCATCTTCTGGTCTCCAAATGTATAATAAATGCTTTTGGTTTAGAAAAAATACTTTGGTTGCTTTGCATGCAGTGTGTGAGATCCACCTATAGATTTGCAAAAATGCTCTACTCTTGGAAGTATGAAGGCTATTTTGTGTGTGAAGGTCAAATGTTTCACATTAAAATAAGGCTAATTCGAACCTTTATTAACCCAGATTTTCCCAGGGTGACCATACTGCTAGATCTGCCTGTAAATGGTTTAGGCAAATGTATTAAGCCACTGTAACATACAACACATGTAACGTATTTGAACCATTTGAATTCAGAACACGAAGAAAGCGCTTTAAGCATTGGCTGGTGCAAATATTCTTCATTCTGAACACTGCCAGTGCGCTGATGAGTCTCGTTTGTGCTGCCATTTGAGTTGAACATGTGGCAAAAAAAACCAACTTACAAATCTCTTAAACACAAAAACAAAGACTTCTGATCTGACCTTTCCACTTAAAACATGAGTGCTCGGAGGAAAAAAAAATGGTTTCAGAAAAAGTGTCATCATTAAAACAACTGGCTGTTAGCTGAGCAATCTGGAATATGTGTGTGTGTGTGTGTGTGTGTGTGTGTGTGTGTGTGTGTGTGTGTGTGTGGAGGATGAAAAACGAGTGAGAGAGATAATTGGCCATTACAGCAATGGACAGCATGTCATTACCTTTTCATTAGGAGGCTTTCTCTCGTCCCTCGCTCCGGAGCCAGAACGTGATGCCATTAGTGTAATGCAGAATTTACAGAAGCAATACGACACATACATGCACACAGCCATGTACATCACAAACACACACTAATGTATAACACATACAATTACCCATATTCATATTCATATACACACACACACAAAGTCATGCTCACTGCAAATTAGAAAAGAGCAAAGTGACATCATTTTACAAGTCACAATAATTAAAGGCTATACTATGTGTGTGTGTGTGTGTGTCCTTAAGTGACAGGATGAAAAATAGCTTTAAATGCAGATTAAAATTCCTAAGAGAATAAATCCATTTGGATGCCTTGCACGGAGGCCTGGGTAAATAATTTAATTCCATCTAAAAACTTGATTGAGTCAATGTTTTGTTAAGAAAGCAGGCATTCAGCTTCATATAACTGGTACCTGGTAAAGATGGGTAAGTATGGTAATATGATTACGCCTTCAAAGCTCAATCTCGTATAAAAATATGAGAGACTTTAAAAACATAACTGTGGTATACATTTGTGTCATTAGGCAGACGCCCTCATCCAGAGCGACTTATAATTAATACGGTCTTCCAATTCAAGCAATTGTGGGATAAGGGTCTTGCTCAGGGACCAAACTGTGGCAGAGGTGGGATTTGAACCCAGGACCTTCTGGTCCATAGTACAGTACCTTAATCACTAACCACTAGGCCACCGCAGTAAACGATTTGACCTCCATTCTCGGAACGACGACAAACATTACAGTACTCGGACAATTACGTTTCATTACAAGAAAGAAACAATCAGAATGGCAAACATCTCTTTGTGACCACTTTTCACACAAAACAAGCAAATGAAGCAAAGGAATAACAATACGCTACTTGTGGTATTGATATTTTCTGGCAAACTGTTACAAAATGAGAAAATCTACTGTGGGTTTGATGTGTGTATTAGTAGAATGGTACTCATAGATAGGGTTGTTATAATTCATGCATTTAAATTAGCATTTCTGAGATACTGAAAGCTATAAACTACATAATTTATTAATCTTACGTGAGGATATGACAGTTAAAGGAGACAAGTCATGGAATAGCCAACTTATTATACACACTGCTCACAACAATGAGGGCATATTCCTCATGGGATATTTCATTTTGAAATATCCCCTACGTTTTGTGAGCAGTGCATTTAAAAACAGTCTCATTCGATCCACTTCCCTTACAATATACCATGCAGTAATATCACAAATTCAGAATTACAGCAACTTTCTTCTTCAGTACCACCCTCAAGTCCGGATTATAGCCTATGCGAAATGCATGTATCTAAAACATGGCCGCCACAACAAAAAAATGATCTGAATATTATGCTTAATATTAAGATGGAAAGGGAAAAAATCATTCTGATCTAAGAACCTAACCACACTGAATCTAAACACGAACACAAGTTTGGACGAACACAAGTTGATCTTGTCACTAGTGTATTTGGTGCCACCTAACAATCGTTATGTTTGAATAACAGTGTCCTTGTCTGATGGTTTGGCTGCTTTTTGGTGTCTAGCTGTGCTTTAAATGGGTCAAACCAGTGTGTGAAGAAATTTGGTAAATTTCGTAAAATATGTCAGCATTTATAAATGCGGTCACTATTTTTGTATTGTGGATTCATTTTTATACAAATAATTGTTGTACTGTACTTAAGTATTTTGTAAGTATTTGTACTTGAGTATTTCTGTAATGTAATACTTGTTATACTACATTTTGAAACAGCTTGTCATATTTAGCTTTTATTTGACCTTTCCATGCAGTTTTTTTTTTTTTTTAGGCAATTCTATTTACACACCTAGTAAAACGACAACTGGAAATTAAAAAAAAAAAATTAAAACTAATCATGTGGATTTCAGCAACAAATAAACGGCATCCTCTTTCTGTAAGCAAGGTATTTGTGCCACAGTGAAATACAATCATTGTCCAATCACAGTAATCTGTTTTTGGATGGAGGGTTCAATATTATAAGTCAAGAACACTAACAGATCACAATTACCTTTAAAAAAGTGAAACATTTAGTTGAGTTGTAGACAAAAATGGTTTCTACCAAGAGATTTGCTGCAAGAGGCTTTTAATGTAGTCGTCATGCTGCTTCTCCAGTTTAAACTTTAAATTAAGTTTTAACTTTAATAAGGCTTTTTATATACAGTAATTTCAGTCTCTTCATCTAATACAGTTATGAACCGTCTGACATTTTGTGAAATGAAACTTTGACTGAATTGGACTTTTACTAGGCATACACATAGTCACAAAGTTTGTTAAGGCTACTATACTGTGGGCAAAATACCGTAGCTTAGGAAGTAAGTAAGTAGCAGTAACTTCATATATTTTGTACATAGTTCTTTGTTCCACACAAGCAGGATGGGCCCCTTTTGAGTCTTGGTCCTCCCAATGTTTCTTCCTTAAGTTAAGGGAATTTTCCCTCACCCCTTTTGCCCTGGACTTGCTCAATTTGGGACTGGCCATAGATAATAACCTAATACCATTGTGAACCTGCTTTGAGACAGTGCTCCATCGTAAAAACGCAAATATAAAGAATATGAAATACAATACAAAATACATATATAGCCTTTTTAATTTATGGAAATGTATACACATTATAGGAAATACATGTATTATATCAATTTATATGTCATATAATGTACAGTCTGTGCAATTAATGAATGACAAATAAGTTCTAATTAAGTGGATGGCAATTACAGTCGAGTACAGCACTGTATACTGTAATATTAACAGGCAGTAGCGTACAGCGCATTTGCTGTTTCGAGCCTGTTTACTCCCAGAATTAAAAAAAAACAACAGGATTTTATTTTCTGTTATAATTTGTTATAATATCAAGACCCCACTCGTTAAAGGGAACAGCTGTCTATTGGATGGAGGTTAAATAGCGCTTACCTGTAGTGTTCTTACGGAACTATATACGCTTCGTGTTAACCATCTCTACTAAAAACAACTGGAAGTTTCCTATTCTGTGATAAACTACTACTAATTACTAGATGTCATCAACAGAAACCAGTCCTACCATGCCCGGGCCACACCAGAGTGCAGTAACTTCTGCTATCATTCAGTTATCAGGAGACAATGTGCCTCCTAGGACTTCCCACTCAATATCTACTTTTTAAAATTAATTTGACTAATAATGCAAAGTATACTATTTAAGTTAACATCTAGGCGCCCAAGGAGGATGGGTCTCTTGACCCATTGAGTCTTCTTTCTTCTACATTCAAGGAGTTTTTCCTTGCCACTGTCTCCCTAAGCTTGCTCAAGTTGGGATTGGCTTTTTAAGACAAGAATAATATTTTAAAGCTACTTTGAGACGATGTTCCATTTTAAAATGGCTATATAATTCAACTTGACTTTGACTTTACTAATATAGGTTATATACTAATATATAGTTTGTATAAGTGAATTAGGTTACTTTATGTTTCTGTGGCCAAACAATGTAAGAAAACCTGCAGTAGGCAGCAGGACTTTGCAACATTCTGAGCTTACTTCTGAGACATTCAGAGTCGTGTGCAAAATTTCAAGGAGATCAGCAGTTATAGAAATACCAGCCCATCAATCACAACAATCACGCCATTTATTCACTACAACTGGATACATTAGTATTCAGTGAACTTCAGAAACTCTGTAAACAGATCTCAGTTCAATTAATCAAATAAATCAAATGTTATGACATCTTTCTATAAAGTGTAGAAGCAGTATTCACTGTACAGCTCTGAATCTAATCCCCAGACATCTTCCCAGGTTTGACCAATGCATACTGTCAGAATTATGAGGCAGCCTGAAGGAATGGAGAGGTTCAGCATCTCGAGGTGCTCTGGAGCACGATTGATCAATTTTGTCTTATCAAGACCAGGTTTCAGGTTGAAAGGTTTCCATCCGGGAAAAATGATAGGAAAGGCAGTTAGATATCATCAGCAAGATGGAAGGAGGAAAGTGAAATGTTGAGTGTCACCTGTATAAAACAGCCATTTCGGTCTCAGACTATAACACCTTGACAAACATAAAGTGCTGCTTAACTTCTACTAGACAGTAGATTTTTAAGTAAAACATTTGTAAAATTGTTGATTATACACATGAAAAATGTGTGGGGAAAGTGGTAAAAGTATGCGCACCCCTGCGTTTCACCATTAATATTAAGATGAAATTGTGGTCTGGCGTTTTCAACCAATAAGATGACAGTCACACATGTTTATAGAACATGGAGCAATTAAATCTACAGAATTGCATATAACTTCAATTCTCCCTAACTTATAAGTACATAAACTGGTTCACATTTACTCGTGGAGTCTCTGTTTCATCTGGTAATAGTACATTTGAATAGTTTCTAGAATTAAAATGAATATATAATATTCAGTCACTCAAATATCACAAGGCTTTGTCTGCTCCAAAGTGCTCTGAATTGGCAATAATATGTATATATATAATTACTTCAAATATATTTTTACTCAGGAGAAAAGCAAAAGAAAAGAAAAAAAAACATTGTTGCATTTGGCCAATACTGATATGCGGTTAATTACTTTAGTTATTCGTTATGTGTTTGTGTGGGCCAGGGGCAGTGTATTATTATTAATATTTTTTAGATAATTATACTGGGACTTCAAGAAAAATAGCTGGAATACACTGATATAGATGGTATATTTTCCACTCCTGTATTATCTCTGGTGGATTTATGTATCGTTTGCACACACTTTTCCTGTGAAAATACCCTTAATATTTACAGCACAGTACTATTGTAATGTCCAGTAACATCCTTTTCGATCTGCATCCTGCTTCAGAACGTAATGTGTACGCTAAACAGTGCAAACCTGTATACAGGAATGAGCGAAAAGTGTAAATCGAGTCCTGCTACATGAATATTCCTGAACAAGGAAAATGTTTTTACATCAAACCATACTTCTACAAGTATACTGAACTACAGTTTCTAGATTTTGTTTTTTTTGCATTTTATGCACCTTGAAGCAATCCGTACAATGCACTGAAAAGCGTATTCTCACCATCTTTTCATTAGACCTTTAGAAATGCATTGTTGTTGAAGGACATTTTGCATTCTCGCAACAAAAAGCTACACACTGCATATTTAACCTCTGTCAGTTCCTGAATCAAGAGTTTGAGCTTACCCGAGGGAGCTGTGCAAACTAGTATCGTTTTGAATGTGACTTTAATCAATCTCACAGCGAAACAAAACATCGGTGAAGCATAAATACATTTAGAAAAGGTCCAGCAAAGCTGCAAGTAAACAAAATGACCCACATTAGCAAAACAGGATTCATCCGTTTCTCTCTTCAGGTTCAGATGGGATATAAACTGCTTATAATATAAACTAACGCCTTATGCTGTTAAATAGGAAAAGAAACTTGCATTTGACAAAACATATTGCTTTTTTTTTTTTTTTAAGAAAAAGCACTAATACAATTACAATGTATGATGAATGCTAATACGATGTTGCAATGCTGGGCATGATCCCCGTTGTTATCGACACTGAGCCTGTATGTATAATGCCTGCATGTGACACCTGGCCATACAGAAGGCACTGCTACGGTGGCCAAGATCACATAATGAAGTACAGTGGAACCTCGGAAAAGAACAATTTGGAGACTGAACTGTCTCCAAACTGAACTTTTTGCCCCCAAATTAGAAGTTAGAACATGGGCACCCTAAACACAGTAAAACACTCAAGGGTCACTGAACTTACCAAACCAAATTTGAGTTCCAATAATTAGTTCTAAAGGTTTTGAAATCCATAAAATGACAACAGGGCCCAAATTTATGCACCTGCCTCATTTTGTTTAGACAATTATTGCACACTTTCTGTAAATCATTTAAGTTTCATTTCACTTCTCAAATATCACTGTTTGTCCCCTGTATGATAAATTTAACAGAATTTTTTTATCCAAACAATCAATGATTTATAATGGTAAATCCGGAAAATTAACAAGGCTGCCCAAACTTTCGCAGCCCACTGTACATGTGATATTCGATATCTTATTCTAATGATTTTAAAACTTAATGTAATGTGTGAAGGAAGGTTACTCCATGATGTACAGTATTACTCCTCGGATGGTGACACATTCAACTTCTGATGGATTTGTCTGATTCATCGTAAAACGGGGAGTACCGGTTTCATATTAGTATTCTTAATAAGAGTTCTTAACGGAATATCTGAACAATCTGTTTAACCAGACTCAGACTTTAATATCCCTGTGCAATTTGATGTCTTTAGTATCTTTCTGTTGTTTTGTAGCGTACGTGTATTATAATATACGGGCAAGTGAGTAAGTTGCAATATATTTGGGATATTACTGCACTGGCAATACCGAAGCAATTTCCCGTGTACTGTGTACAGTTGGTGAATAAAGTGGCTCTGATTCAGATCACTTAAAACAATAAAAAACAATATGTAACAATTACAAAAAAAAAACAATTATTTTATGAACTATTTAACTACACTGACCAAGGCATTTATCATGTCTTTTACGTCTTTAATGTCCCAACTGATTTGGACTGCGGTTTGTTGCCTGCACTGGTTTAGATCAAAAAACACAAAACAACATGTCATTTAGCCAAGACTGCCCAATCAAACATTGCTTAGGCCTGTATGTAAAATTAAAAAGCTTTTTCATTTTATTATTATTCCACTTTTCTCAATTCTTCCCTTGTTACTGCCTTGTTATTTGTCCTCGTCCTGTCCTCCCTTTTTTGACCTTTCTTAAAATCATATTTGTTACGGACCTCCATACCCCCCCCCCCCCCTTTCTGCAATCTGCATTAAACGTATTCTGTGTGTTTGTGTGAAATGAGCTGAGCCTCTGATGCCTCATCAGCTTTTGATCTAACTACGTCTCTCTCTCTGGGGGTCACAGTTTTAGCTTTAGGACAGAGCCAAAGAAGAAAAGCTCAGATGTAGAGAAGGTTATCATGCTGTGAGATGGAGAACAGCTAAATCCTCATGTAAGTCAGAGTACTGCTAATTAACTCCTATGGATCTGTCGTAGTTATTATGGTTAGTTTTACTTATGTTTTTAACTCCATATATAACCTATTAGAAAGTGTTCCTTTTTCCTAGTGTGTTTATTTTGTTGTTTTTATCACAACTGTGAAAGTTATACTAATGTACAAGGCATTTGCAGTAAATTGAGTTAATATTTTAAAAGGTATGTATTTTTCCACAACCACCATAAAGTCTTATGAGCACTTAATATGTTTGCAAGGTAGTAAAACTTCCAAACTAATAGGTAATAAAAACTAATCAGACTATCTACTAACAACCCTGATGACTATATCTCCATTTCCACATGGTATCTTGGCACCCAACAAAACTCACACTGACCTTTTAACACAGCAGTTTCAACAGAAATATAGTCAAGTTTAGCCATGTGACTTAGTGACTAATGAATGATATATGAACAAAAAGGGTGAATCCCAGTGCTTAACTAAAAAAGTACCTGTTAAAGCACATACCTTGCATGGAACCATTTCCTTGAGTAGCAGTATCTAAATAAGGTTCAGGTGTGCATGATAGTGAAGAACTGTTGTTCAGTATTCAAGTGATGTCGCCCTCTGGTGAGGGTAGAAGTTGAAGCCAAAAGTTCACATGCACACACATACGCACACACACATACACACATATATTTTATATATATATATAAAAACTACGACCAAAAAATTTATATATATATTAGGGTTGGGACTTGATCTAATTAATTAGAAGCTTTGTAATTCACTTTTTAATCACATTTCAATATTTAACATGAGAAATATTAATTTAAGTTTGGACGATGAATAAGCTTAAACTTCAAAATCTTGTTTATTTTCCCACCTGTCTACTACACAGACCAACAGATGAGTGCGGAAAACACAGAGCAAACAGTTTTCATAACACTGAAAATTCTGACCAAAACTGCCGACCCCCCCAAAAAAAGTACTGATTGACTTCAACTGCTCCCATTATGAATAAAACATGGCTTTTTATTGAAATTCCACACAGGCGGTAGAATGCGATCATTCATTCCACAAAAGACAACAATGAGCACAGGACAATCTACACGAGTTATATTCCCTACACACAAAGTTTCACGTTAGACAACATTCCCGATCGCCCAAAATAAACCCACAAGGACACAAATACGCACGTTCACGCCCCCAAACGTGCCACATCACGTTCAGTCACGTTCAATCCATCGTAGGGCACACAGTCACGCACACAGTCACACACTAAGGGCCACTTAAGAGACACCAAGTAACCTAGCATGCATTTCTTTTGGACTGTGGGAGGAAACCGGAGTACCTGGAGTAAACCCACGCAAATAAGGGGAAAGGATATATATATAAAACCCTTCATTTTCAAGTAACATGAATATAATAAGATTATATTTCTATACAATGTTAAATAGCATTGCCATTAGTAGTTCTACACAATCTGCATCACATACACTACCAAAAATAAAAAGTTTGTTGAGTGCGTAATTACAGATACCATAAATAGGCCATATCACACATATATTAATTAGCAGTCAGCAATCCTGCATACATCCTTGAGTTGCATCGTTATTCTATGAACAGCCATGGTAACAGCAATTATAAATAATTGTACACAACTGTACAAGTCTCAAAACAAATTTTTAATTCAGTGTTCTTTATTTTGGTGTTTTATTGTTCCAGTGTGTTAATGTAATGAGAAAACTACATAATAACAATTTAAAAGATTACCTATAACAAACCTAAAAAGCAAAATGGTCAAACTAGTCCCTAACTGCTAATAATACAATGAATTTCTAGCGCTGCCTCACTGCAAGAAGGTCCCGGGTTCAATCCCAGGGTGGAGTGGCCTGTTCCTTTGTCTGCATGTCCTCCCCATGTCTGTGTGGGTTTACTCCGGTTCCCTCCCACAGTCCCCGTGTTAGGTTATTTGGTGTCTCTAAAGTGGTTTGTGTGTGTGCCCTATGATGGGTTGATGCCCCATCTAGGGCTGTTCCTCCCTTGTGCCCAGAGTTGCCGTGTGAAGTTAATGGATGGATGGACAATGAATTTCCAATGTAAATATGCTATTAGCTAAAAGAATTGAATGGATGCAATTTGAGACTTTCTCTTTTCACAACATGAGCAACAGAACACCTGCCACAGAAAAAAAAGTAATAGGACATTTAGTTCTCTTTAATGGCAGTAATAGAAAAGTTACTTACGCAAATGCAATAGACCAACTCCAGGTGCTTTTGTAACTCTCTTTCTCTGTCTCTCCCTCTTTCTCTCCTGCTGCTATATGATCTGAAATATGGTATCGTGAGCGACAGCTCAGTCGTCTGACCTTTAAAGGAAGCTCGGGATATACTTCCTGCTAAGGACTCTATAATGTCTCACATCTTTTGTATAAGTTTGTCATCCTGATCACTGCAGAGCAGAAAGGTCATCTTCAAAAATCATTCAATCTTCCACCTTTCTTGAGCCCAAAAGGGTAAGGAGAATTTTTTTAGAGTGCAGCCCAATATCGTTATTATTTTATATTAGGCTTTGCTCCGTACATAAAAACGACACAATTATTTCCAGGATCATTGAAAAGCTAATTTCTAACAATGACAGTGTTAAATCAATTATAAACTGCTTTACCTTGACTTTCACAGTTCCCAGTGGAAATGGAACTAGTATGTACAGATCAGCATGTTATCCTAGTTTTGGCCACAAGGAGGCTAATAATGGTACAGAACTGTATAAATACTGTTATGACATCATTCACGACAGGTACACCTGCTGAATTGCTAATTCATGCAAATATCTTAGCAGCCAATCACATGCAGCAACTTAATGCATTTAGGAATGTAGACATTGTGACTTTGAGCGTGGCATGGTTGTTGGTGCTATATGGGCTGACAAGAAATCTCAACTAAGCCTTCTCTAGGGTTTAAAAAAAATCTGTAAAAGTCTGACATACATCCAGTGAGCAAAAAAATATTGGCCAGAATGAACTGAGTTGATTGTAGAGCAACAGTAACTCACTAACCATTCATTGCAACCAAGGAATGCTGAAGAACATTTCTGAATGCACAGCTTGTTGAACCTTGAACCAAATGGGCTACAACAGCAGATATAACACCTGGTTCCACTTCTGTCAGCCAAGAACAGGTAGCTGAGGTTAGAATTCGCACAGCTTTACCAAATTTAGACAGCAGAAGACTTTGCTTGGTCTGTCTTAGCTCCAACATTTGGAGACTATTTTCTTGGTACACTATGAGCCCCTTAATGTCAACTAAGCATCATTTAAATGCCACAGTCTACCTAAGTATTGTTGGCGATCCCGGTCGAGCCCCAATAAAAACGTCACATCCCAGTTTAGGGTTGGGCGGCGGATTAGAAAGGAAAGGGTTGAGAGGAAACCAAAACGTGGATCCTGACACCAGGCACGGACACACAATACACAAACACAGACAACAAGCAGCCAGAAAGAAAGAAACTTAGGGTAAAGCTCAAGCATGTATCCAGACCTAAACCCTATTGAGCATCTGTGGGGCATTCTCAAATGGAAGGTGGAGGAGTGCAAGGTCTCTAACATCCATCAGCTTTGTGATGTTGTCATGGAGGTGTGGAGGAGGATTCCAGTGGCAACCTGTGATGTTCTAGTGAACTCCATACCACACAAAGTATTGTCATTTTGCTGAGAATTTGGCCATTTTCACTTTGGGGTTTACTCACTTTTGTTGCCAGCGGTTTAGACATTAATGGCTGTGTGTTGAGTAATTTTGTGGTCACGGCAAGTTTACACTGTTATACAAGCTGTAGACTTAAAACTTTACAGCGGATCAAAGTGTCATATCTTTAGTGTTGTCCCATGAAATAATATAATAAAATAGTTACAGAAATGTGAGGGCTGCACTCACTTTTGTGATATACTGTATTTATCCGTGCAGAGTGGTTATTTATGTACAAATTATGTAGGCCTTTCTGGTAAAGTCAGTGTTTAGAAAGTAAGTTTAGTGTCAATACATTTTTTACAACTAGTGTCTTTTCCAACACAATACAGAACCAATGTGATTCCTACTTACTTAATCCTCTATGTCCTTTTGGGACATAAGGTCACAATGTGATTCTGATTGACAGAAAAATCTGTTTTCTTTTCCAAAGAGCAGGCAACTGTAGCCAGGCGGGTGGATCTTATTGACAGAAACATCCTGATCGGTTAGACTGAAGCACTGATAATTAGGTTCCATGGATTTGTTTTATCATGGTTAGCATTATGGGTCATTTCTGTGATAAACACAGAAGAAACTGAAATTCTAATCATCATCATATGATTTAATATTATTCACATACATTACATGCTGCTATCAAGTAACAAATTATTCTCATATTAACTTTATAATAGCCATTATAAACAAGTGTGTCTGATTTACTGCTTCTAGCCATGGGCATGTTGTTACTGCACATAAAGATAATTGATTTTTCCACCTCTTCCATTAAGCCTTTTCATTGTGGTGAAACAAAATCAATGCCATACACCCTTACATGTTTTAATAATATTTTTTTCATAATCTAACACTGAATCAAAGCACACAAACTCATTGGTAATGTCATTTTAGAACTCTGTTCTATATTCGAACACTGCTATCCAAATTCCCACTATGGCATCTGGGAAGTTTTATGATTTCGAACTCTCTTTCTGAACTAATAACCTGCCATAAAATGTAGATTGAAAAATAACAATAGATGGTGTTCTGAATAACGTTTACATTTACATTTACAGTATTTATCCGACGCCCTTATGCAGAGCGACTTACAAAAGTGCTTTAAGACATCAGTAACATAATCCATTCTTAATAATAAGGAATCTAAACAAGAATACACTTCTGAAACTGTTAAAGTTGTGTATTTTTTAAAGAGATAGAAGGACAATGGTGGGGTTTTAGTTGAGGTAGGTGCGGAATAAGTCTAGAAGTCTAGAAGAGCCTTCCTTTTCCTTTTGACATCATACTTTTACCTACACTGTAGTTTTATTCTGTGGTTAATAAGGAGGTAACGTTTATTTATCTAATATTGTATAATTGAAGCCATAATGTAATAAAGAAGTTGATTTTTCTAGAAGTAATTGTAGATGAAACAACTGTATGACAGTAGAGTTTGTGGGATGTGGGATGAGAAAAAAGAGACCTTGCTTTGGGGAGAGAAATCCCATCCCACCCACAGATAACAGGCAGGGTGACTAATCCAAAAGTCCCCTGTGTCAGTTATTATGCTGACATCATTGAAAGCAAGAGGTGGTTTGAATATACAGAAACGAGAAAAAATAGGGACAATTAGCCCTTATCAAAGTAGCGATTGCCCCTTATATGTACACTGCTTGCAAAAATTTGGGGATATTTCATTATGGGAGATTTTATTTTGAAGTATCCCCTAATTTTTGTGAGCAGTATATGTATATGTGTTACAGCATACCAACTAAAGTGAATGTGAACCAGTTAGAGAGAATATACAGCTAGAGGGGATCAACAAAGGAGTACTACTTACAATAGGACAGGTGACATTTACGAATGCCATTTACACATTGTTTCAAATAAGCAATAGAAAGTGATACAATCTCAAGTAACTTGCACAAAAGTCTCTAAACACATCAACTGAAAAGCACATTCACTTCGATTCCCACATTTGCTTGAGAATCCAGAGGTTTGATTAACATCTAGAGTCAAAACTTTGATTTTTCCTTTTCTATTTTATAACACTTTTTATCACCTCGGTCATTAAAGCAAACCGACAAATCAGATGGTCGTTAAACAATCCCTGTATATGGCAACATGATCACATGATGGCCACCATTACAAAACAACCACAACACACCTACACAAACATGAATGAGTAACTCAGTCTAACCATTCAGTTACTCTCCTGTTCCTTGTATAACTCTGAACACTACAGATAATGCGCTGGAACATCATAAAGTCTTGAGCAGTCTTTTAAAGACCTGCATTGCTCTCTCACACCCTTGAGGATTCACACATCATAACTCAGCACCTCGGTCATCAATAAAGTGAGCACTTGGCACACAGGTTCTGGAACTAAAGGGCTATAGATCCTGCAAAGTTAAAACCCCTAATCATGAGAGGATTCATGATGACTTAAATTCGGTGCTGTATATTCCTGAGAGAAGTGGTGTTTGATGGTGTTTGTTAGGTAGGAGACCGTGGTCCTGTAGTGCTTTCGGTAGAAGGCTATGGACTAAAAGGTCTGTTGGACCCTGAGGCAAGGTCTTTACCACACAGGTGTACACTGTAAGATTCGGTTCTCTAGATGACAATTCTGGATGAGAGTGTCAGGTAAATAACTAAATGGAAATTACAACCCCAAATCAGAGAATGTAGGTATGCAAACAATTGCAAATTAAAAAAAAAACAATGCAATGTGCAATGTAATACATTTACTTTGACTTTTATTTTATTGTAGACAGCATGAACCCAAGATATTTCTATTTTCTGATCAACTTCACTTTAGCCCTTAACAAACCCAAAATGGTTGGGACGGGCAAACATTACTTTGTAATGTTGCCTTTCTTCCTCACAACAACGTGTCACAAATCACAAGTGTTTTGGCACTGGGTTTACCAGGTGATGTAATCATTCAACTGTTATTTCCTGAATGACATAAGGTGTGCAAGCATAAAGAGTTATTATTGAAAATTCTCCACACATTCTCTACTAAGGACTTATCAGGACTACTTGCCTGAAATCCTTCGTAATGTGTGTAGCATGTGGTTTTGCATTGTGTTGTTAAAAATGCATTGATGTCCCTGGAAAAGATTTCATCTTTAAACAATACATGTTGCTCTGTGATCTCAAAGTTCACATAAATGTAACTAATCTTTACCAAGGGTACTGGCACAACCCATAACATGACAGGCCCAGGCTTTTGAACTTTTGAACACCGGATAACAATACACGTTTCCACTGTATGACCCCCATCATTGGTGTCTCTTAGCTTAGAGATGTCCACACCACTTCTGGACTTTTTTGAATGGTAAAGTTTTACGTGGCATTTGTGATACCACTTGAGCGTTAAAGTGTGGGAAGGGTTTATAAAGCCTCAAATAGCTATGAATAATAAATAAATCTAAGGTCTGATCTAAATCTAATCTGATAGGCTTTTTACCTATCACGGGATGCTCTGGGACGTAACCGCCGGGCTAGGTCAGGGATGACTGTATGACTGTTGACTCTTTATGGTTGGATTACGAGACAAGAAACATCAATCAGAGATAATACTCAAACATTACGGTTTAAGAAATGAAGAACCACAAAAGACACAAAAGAGTGCTAACAGCTATCCCTTGTGGAAAATCTTCTGCTTGCTAGACATGAGTGAATGAGTTACTAGGTGTTCCAATCTGAACACTAGCGCAGGACTTTAATCTTTCTTTTCCATATGGGGCAAGAAAATGACACCTTAGAGAATAAGCCACTGTCAAATTAGCCTGGACTGCCTGCCTTATGTCTTTAGCCAAGTGCACAACTGAACACAAGAGCATTCATGTCATGAACAACTTGCCTGCCTTTTTGCTCCTCTATAAAATTAAATGCTTCCTAAGAGACACCTTGCTTTCTCAAGATGGCCACAACATCTGACAGTGTGTTTGCCATCAAGGAACTCCAGAATAAACAAGAACCATCACTTTTAGGTATTTTAGAGATGCGTGTTCCAGCTGTGTTGAACCACAGTAAGTAACACGACCTGAACAGGTCACATTAACTCTACATTATTAGAAACTGGTATAGATGAAATTTAGTAGACATAATTTCAGCTCTTGGCCAGGAATTTCTTTTTAATGTTACGCACAAATAATTGAACTACACCTATAATAGGCAACAAACCCCTCATCTTTGTAGTGATAAGAACCTTAATCTGGAATTAGGATTGGAAGTCATTTGGAATATGAATTTTACTTATAGAGTCTTCTGGTAATCAGGTAATCTGCAATCTTGATGCATACACTTACAAAACCTTGGTGGACTTTGAATGTTATTTAATGTCAATCATAAAAATAGGTTTAAGTTTAAGTCTATCTATCTATCTTTCATTATCCTACATTATACACTATGGCTTTTGGTTTATACACACACAGTGGCCACTACTTCATAAAAGACACCAATTTAGTAGTACATTGGCCCTTTTGGCCTTTAGGACTACAGCAATTTGTTGTGGTGTGGATTCCACTAGGTGTTAAAATTGTTCTGCAGGAATATTGACCCATTCATACAGGACAGCTTCTTGCTGTTGGTGCAAATTGAATTTAGGTACTGACATGCTCAACCCCACCCCAGGGATGTCCTATAACATTAAGATCTGGGGACTGTAAAGGCCAGGGAAGTAAGGAAAACTCACTGTCATAGTACTAGAATCAATCCATGTCTATATGATCCTAATGGCATGGTGCAGTGTCCTCCAACGTGTCCTTCTGCCATAGGCTAAACAGCTGCCATGAAGGAATGAACTTGGTCGGCCACAACACTTCAGTAAACCCTACTGTCCAAACATCTGAGTGCAGTTATCCGAGGCTGTCCCAATAAAACATTCTCCACACCATTACTCATCCTTCAGGAGCTGAAACTGTTCAATCCTGGCAGTGTTCATTGTTTCATGCTGCTTGCACCAAATTTTGACCTTCCAATCAGCATGGTGCAACAAAAATCAGGAGTCATCTGAACAGCTTTTGCTCTCTTCTGCCCTTCTGTATCCTCTGTACTAAGGAATGAAGAGTGTCATGTAATGTGTGCAGACACGTTTGTTGGATCACCGGCATGATTCATCTGCAGTTCATTTGTTCATCAGAACAATTCATGACATCCTCCTCTAACCCCTACCTCGACAAGTTGTTTATGTCCACAGGATCCCCATTCGCTGGATGTTTTTCTTCGATCAGACTATTTTTGATAATCTCTTGACACTGTTACCCAAGAAAGCCCATCAAGTTTGGCAGTTTCTGAAATATTTTCCACAGTTCATCTAGCACCGATGACCGTGCCTCATTTGAAGTTGCTCAGATCTCGTGAGTCAGAGAACTTAAACTGATCCACAGACAGCTTGCTGACTATATTGTCAAATGTTTTATGGCCTCAACCTAGGCTACTACATCAACAAACCGCACCCCAAAACACCAGCCATAGCAAGTCCAATTTATTTAAACAATTCCCACCATGCTTTAATCCTTACCTTTGCATCTTCATGTAAGATTAGAATTAATTTCCATTAGCCTTTAAGATTATTACTTCTATTTAATGTCAGAACAAATTAGCAGTACTCAACTCGTCGTGTTTGGAGGAAGAAGAATGCTGCAGTTGCATCCCAAGAATACCATACCTACTGTGAACAATGGTGGTGGAAACAATATGCTTTGGGGCTTTTCTTCTCCAAAGGGGACAGGACGACTGTTCCGAGTTAAGGGAAGAATGAACAGGGCCGTGTATCGTGAGATTTTAAGCCAAAACTTTCTTCCATCAGTGAGAGCATTGAAGATAGAACATTGCTGGCTCTTCCAGAATGACAATGATCCCAAACACACCGCTCATGCAACGAAGGAGTGACTCCTTAAAAAATATTTCAAGGTCCTGGAGTGGCCTAGCCAGATTCCAGACCTCAGCCCCATAGAAAATTTTGTGGAGGGAGTGTTGTCCAGCGACAGCCCCAAAACATCACTGCTCTAGAGTAGATCTGCATGGAGGAATGGGCCAAAATACCAGCTACAGTGTGTGCAAACCTGGTTTAAAAGACTTACAGAAAGCGTTTGATCTAATGGCCAAAACACGTTTTGTTAAGTATTGAGCTGAACTTTTGTTCTTGACCAAATACTTATTTTCCACCATAATTTACAAATAAATTCTTTAAAAATCCTACATTGTGATTTCCTTGATTTTTTTTTACTCATTTTGTCTCTCATAGTTGAAGTATGCCTATGATGGAAAGGACAGATCTCTCTCATCTTTCCAAGTAGGAGATCTTGCACAATCAGTGGCAGAATAAATACTTTCTGACCCCACTGTATATGAGGGAAACATACTGTATTGAACTTTAGAACTTTCATAGTACACTATATATAAAACAGAACGTCTACCACTGAAGAAAAAGACCAGTATATACAGAGGTAATATATAGAGGTATACTTTGTACTCTTAAAATACAATAAAAACCTATTCAATAGATTTATTCACTCAGTTCCTACTAGGTATCTCAATCTCTGTCTGTCTGTCTTTTTCTGTCCTGCTGCTATATGATCTGAAATATGGTAAAGCTCAGTCATCTGACCTTTAAAAGAAGCTCAGGATATACATCCTGCTAACACCTCACATCATTTGTATAGGTTTGACATGCTGATCACAGGAGGGCAGAAATGCCGCCTCTTACATGAGCTCTGAAGCAGCGTAAGCCAGATTCTTTTTTATCTAGCTCTAATGTTGAACTTATGACAGAGCAGTCACATTTGCTTGATATTTGTGGGTCTTTTGTAGCATCTCAAGTCAAACGTAGATAAAAAGTCAAACAGTGATGGGTAAACGGGTAAAATAAATAATGTTAACATACAGGTACCGCTTAAGGACCGCATTACAGGCTGTTTACTGAAACGCGAAGACGTTACTATAGTCACACGGACTTTTTGTGCTACCGTCAAGTAAACGTAAATGTAAAACATGAGAGATACTCTTTAAAAAAACCCAGTGAAACTGGAGCTTGTACTATCACACCCTCCAGGAAATACAAGACACGTTGGTTCTTCAATTACAACCCACATTAACAGGATGTTACACACGCACTACTGTTCCAAAATACACGTATAAAAGCATACGTTGGAATATAAAAAGAAATAAGCATACCTCACTGTCTGTACACAACCAAGAAAGGATGATTCTGCTTGAAGAAACAATAATCCAGAACAAGCAGCACAGTATCATATTTTTTTAAAAACTTGAAACCTTGAAGTAGATAAATCCAGCACGGAGCTACTAGTATAAAGTCAGAGCGGTCACGTGACTGGTGCTCGGCACTTCTAGATATAATGTATGTAAATACATATATCTATACGTATGGCACGGCGCCTGTAGTGTGAAATACTAGCGTTTCCGTTTCACGTCTTTACTTGTGTCTGTGTAAATGCAAATGTACATGCAAAATAAATGAACATTCATGAAAATAAGTGACATAATAAATATGCAAACAAAACATACAAGTATGACATGAGTAATATTTAATGGAAGTAAAATGTACGTGCTAATCCTTTTTAAATTTGATCAGCTTGTTAAAGCTGCAACGTTCAGAGTTACAAGTCAGACATTGATTTTCTATTATGTGTCAAGACCTTGGGCGGTAAAGAGAACAGACGTTGATCAGATGGTCGTTAAACAGTGCTTACTTGTACACAGAGGAGCCTAAGCATTATGAACATTTTATGATGTAAAAATGCTCCCACTGCTCCAATGCTGAGTTCTGATGCTCTTTTATCCATTGTTGGCACTCCAGCTGGCCTGAAAATATGCTGCCTCATAATCAGCATGGCTCAATGGACTGTGTGTTCTGACACATTCCTTATGTGACCAGCATTAAAATGTTAGTAGCATCCATAAGTTGGATCATGAACCAAATAAAGCCACTTTACTCACTCACTCACTTTTACTCACTCACACTTACGGTACATCCTCAACCAACTAGTTTTTGAAAATCAGGGCTTAAATGGCAGAAAAAGCACAAGCGGGAAGCAACCCAACACACACGCACTCATACTGAGACACTTTACAGACACCGATTGTTCAGGTCTTTAGATTGTGTGAGTAAGCCAAAGTGCCTGGAGGAAGCCCATGCAGACACTGGGAGAACATGCCAACTCCAAACAAGAAGCCACCAGGCCAGGACTCACATCCTGGGTCTCTGGAGCTGTAGGGCATTAGTGTTAACCACTTTGCCACTGAACTGCTACATAGTGCAGCTTTTTGTCCCCGAACGTTTACGCCATCCTGGTCCTCTGATCAGCCTAGAGAAAGGATGAACGATCATGAATTTTCTTTTGCCGATATTTTGTATTGATTAGCTTTGGACGCTGATATACACCAAATAAGTAGATAGTGCCCATTGTACACTTGATTGGTCACTTGACTGGGGCTTGTGTTTTGATCCAGTTGGATGCTTGTAAAGGATCATCTGGCAAAGGTAAGTAAACTTTTGCATTTTATATTGCCAATCCAATTTCACTATTAAAACCGTGCACACAATGTACATGTAATGTTTAAGTAGCCATGGTTGTATTAAATTCATTTCATGGAATAAATCAAAATGTGTCACATGTATTTCGTCAGGGTGGCACCGCTGCTTCACAGCAAGAAGGCCCCGGGTTCAGTCTCAGGGTGGAGCGGCCTGGGTCCTTTCTGTGTAGAATCTGCATGTCCTCCTCGTGTTTGTGTGGGTTTACTCTGGGTACTCTGGTTTCCTCCATCAGTCCAAAGCCCTTAGCGTGTGACAGTGCATGCGCCCTACGATGGATTGGCACCCCGTCTAGGGTTGTTCCTGCCCTTACACCGCAACCGTGCGGGCTCCGTGTAGATTAAGCAGAAGGTAATGAATAAGTGAATGTATTTCGCCATGCAAAATGTGTATTGATCCATGTAGCTCTTTCTGGTGGAATAAGTGTTTAAGCATTGTAAAATAATTTTAGTCTGGCGTACACACTCCTGAAACAATGTGAGTCTGTCTGACCGAAAAATATTTTCTCTTTCAAAGAGCAGGCAACTATGGCCAGGCAGGTGAAACAAATCTTATTTTTGTGACAAAAACATCCTGATCAGTCAGAAGGAAGGACTGATAATTAGGTTCTATGGATTTATTTTACCATGTGTAGCTTTATTGGTGGTTTTATTTGAGAAGTTTTGACCAAAGCTCTGATAAACATGGCAGGAAAACCTATAAAAATCGATCGACATATGTGTTTTAATATTATACACATACATTACTTGCTGCTGTCTAGTAGCAAATGACTCTCATATTAAATTGTGTTCTTGAAAGTGTGTAATAGCCATTACAAACAACAGTGTCTCTGATTTATTGCTTCTAGCCATGGGCGTCATGTTATTGTACATAAAGATAATAGATTCTTCCATTAAGCCTTTTCATTGTGGTAAAACGAAATCAATAGCATACACACTTACGCAGGTTGATCATTTTTGTTCTGAAGCAAACTATGAAATAAAACACAAATGTTTCTTACCGTTGGTCACGTTTAGCACAGGCTAAGTACACTGCTCGCAAAAATGAGAGGATATTTAATATATTGAAAATATGCAATAGTTTTTGTGAGCAGTGTAGTCATAAAATTAATGGTATAAATACAATTATTTTTCAGAGCTACAGTACTGTGCAGAGGTCTTAGGCCGACATTCAATTCGTTGTTTTAGCATTGGTATAATGATCACCCCGCATTTTCCATTCTAATCTTTGGGAGCCTTAGCATATCTTAGTCTTTTTACCCTGATCCCCTGTTGAAAAAAAAAACATTTCTTGGCCGCTACTCTTCCAGTAAAGACTATTACTGATCAAACTACTATAAGGATCAACTGAAGAAGCTGGCAGATGCTGCTATTGCTGAAGGGCAGCACTGAAAACTTGCCACTGCAGCCTACAGTATGTATGTATGGATGGATGGATGGATGGATGGATGGATAGACAAACTTTATTGTCATTGCTCAGTACAACTACAAGGCAGCAAAATGCAGTTGGCATCTACCAAAAATGCAAATACTAGGAATGCATTAAGAAAAAATGCAAAAAGGAATTCTGCAATTATAGATAAAGTGCAAGTGGTTAGCATGGTGCAATTGTGAGATACATGATACATGGATTACAAATCAATAAGGAGATTGGGAATTAATAAATTAAATTAAATTTAGAAATAATATTCCGTATTTAACTACTGCACATATGTATTCTGTATTATATATATACAAACAATACAGAATAAATATGTGCAGTGGTTAAATATAGAATATTATTTACAATGTCCAGTGAACAGTATGTGTTAAATTGCTCCAGTGTCTGCAATGAGAGCTGTAAAGAAGCTGTAATGATGTAGTGTGGTGTAGTATGGTTATGTGTGTATTCGCTAGGAGTTCGCTAGTGTAACAGATAATGAGAAGAAGTTGCTTCTGAGCCGAGTAGTTCTGGCACGGCATAATACTTACACAGCTCTGTAATTGAGGATAGTATGGGGTTTTGAATTCTGGTTGAGTAATTTGCTGTCTATTGCTCTCTACCATACTTTTATAAACTTACCACCATGTAAACATCACTGACTGGTCTCTCACGTTCTCATCTTCTGTTAGAAGTCATCTTAAATATCACTTTCTTAATTCCCACATTGTCGTTCTCTTTAAATGAACTCAAATAATTGTCTTATAAAATGAAAATGAAACCCTGTGCATTTCTCAACACAGAAAAGCTTTTATTGGTAACCCTACTCTTATTTTCCTGCACTTTTCTTCCTTCAAGTGTTGAAGTTTGTTCGTTACTTAAGTTTTCAATTCATGTATACAGTCCAATAAGTGGACAAAATTACTCTTAAAGTGACTAAATCACAGTTAACAGGCAAAGCTTCACAGTTCTATATCGGTAATTACCATTTACCAGAGTGTATCTGCTATAAATGGTGTCAGACAGTTAGCACTTTGATACATTTTCAAAGCACTTTGATAGGTTTTCAAAGCAATATGTGGCAATTAAAAGAGATAGAGACCCAGGGTTCCCTAGCATCGTATGGGAGAGCGGGTCTTTGTCTGCTCTGAGGTGCTCTGTGTTAGTCGAAATACAATAAAAAAAAAAACACAATATATATCCACTCAAAAAGAGTAAGCTACATAGCAAAAAAAAAAAAAAACAATAGAATAGAAAAATGCCATCATTTGTGTCCATTTTTGTTAAAATGTTTTGCAATTAATACCTTTTTCCTTTGGAT
>JAUZST010047676.1:0-25434 GCA_034779995.1 Parotocinclus haroldoi | reverse complement strand
GTGTGTGTGTGTGTGTGTGTGTGTGTGTGTGTGTGTGTGTGTGTGTGTGTGTGTGTGTGTGTGTGTGTGAGACTGTGACAATACAGGACTATTTGTATTGAGCCAAAGTCTATGTTAACCAGTTTAATTGGATACACAACATACTAGAGTGACATGAAATGTAATGAGTACTAACTACAATAGGACAGGCGCAAAGACTGAAGAACGACATTTACAGCTAATAAGTAATAGTCATTCACACAAACTAATAAAAGTCTCACACATCATCACAGGAGTTAGAACACTCTTAAAACATTGGCTGTTAAAATGAGCAGACATTGATTGTAATGGTCATTAAACAGCGTTTCAACATTCGACGTTCAACTAGATTCAGCAGGGTGATGCTAAAATATACACTTGATAGCAGTGACTTCAAAAGGCAAGAGGACAGTTCCACACTCGTCATTTATTTCTTAATGAACTTTGATCATAGAATGTGCATTCGTAATAGAAACATTTTTTCCCCTCATTGTACCCCTGACTGAGAATTTGTTGTGTTTGAACTCTCCTCACAGCTGTCGTTGATGGGATTTAAAGTGACAACTTTAATTTGGTACCATGAGAGCGTACATTTAGCTAGTTAACATTGTACAAACCAGCAAGCAGCATATGGTCTGGCATCAGGTTACTCTTTGTTACTACAATATTTCAGCAGGCTGGGGCACTAACAAGCAGGTGTTGGCTTACAGGATTAAAATGACATAATTTACTTACTTAATTTATTGTACCATTTCAGGTAAAGCAAATCCTGCTTAAAAGCCAAGGGCTATAATTTCACTTCTTACAGTTGTGCTTCCGCTTGCACACATACAGACAAGGCTAGTGCCTTACAGGGTGTGTCTGTTGTGCTGGAAGCGAACAGAAGGAAATATGTTTATGCTATAATGAGGCACATGCCTGAATGGGATTTAACACAATGGCTCCTTTTTGCTCTCGAGGGAATAAACATTCACACATGCATTCAGCAATTCAGGTGCTCAATATGTTGCCAGAGCAATTGGTGATGCTTGTGGAATAAGGATACCTTAGATTTATGTCTGAGTTTGTGCTACGTTTGTAGTTGTATGCAGCTTGGTATCGTTTTAATGAATAGTCTAAAAATGTGATAAATGAAATGTTCTAAATGCTGGTGGAATAGAAGGCAGCCATAAACAATCGTGTTCCGGTCTAGAATAGCAATTATTGTAAGTTTTATAATTAAAGCATTGTCCTGTAACAGATTGGCACATTTTGAGAACTCTTTGGTAAAGGCCCAATTTACAAGACTTGTTTTGTTCACAAGTAATCTCAAGTAATTCATTTGCAGTGAAACAGACAGCGTGCCAATCCTTAGCAGGACACACACACTCGCATGCACTAGGGGCACTTGGGAAACACCAACTGACCTAACGCGCATATCTTTGGACTATGAAGTAACCAGAGAAAACCCATAGAAACATGAGGAGGAACATGCAAACTCACACAGAAAGAACCTAGACCACCACACCTGGGGATTGAACAAAGGACCTTCCTTCTGTGCTACCCACAGTGCATCATTAATATGTCATTATTGATATTTATGACTGCATCTCATCTGATCCTCTACCCGAAAGGCAATGCCATGTCATAAGTGTGTGTGGTGATTGGGATTATATACTTCAGGCAGTCATCTTTATGTTCTTCATTAAATCAGCAACAGACAGAAGTTACAGCATCATCTCCCTGGCCAATGCATATTCATGGTTCATGACTGAATTTCCCTTTCAGTTATCATCTGTACACCATTGTTCCTTGTCTTTAACCCACTGTTTCTTTTCTGATTGGGTATTCACATTGGTTTTTCATTTATTGTAATCCTTTCGGCATTTAAAACCCACTTTATTCAGACGTGAATCAAGTATTTCTTACAGTTTGTCACTAATTGATTACAGTTCTCGAACAGACATTGACTACTGTTTCTACCCGTTTGCTTTGTCACGGCATTTTCAGCTGAGTCTTCTATTCTGATTCTTCAGTGTCTTCCTTGTTCTACCTGAACGATTTCCTTTCGTAACCTGTCCATTTTGTTTATCCTTGCAATCATTTCAGTCACAGCTGTCTGTAAATAACCAGCTCCTCTTTCCACACTTCAGGTTGGTTTTCCGTCTTGAAGGAGTTCTATAAACCTTTCCATAGTTTCAGTTGTAACTTTGTTAGTCACACTGAGCAGCTTGTTAAATTGTGTACAAACGTCCTTTGTCCAAAAACGATTCCCTAATTGAGCAGAGAGATGCTTAAGTGAGGCTACATGGTTATGTCCAGTACGCATATAAGCTACGTCCCTTTCTTGGGATTTTAGAATTCACTCGCAACCTTATTGGGTACCAAACGTCTATGCAAACTGATGATGTCTCAAGGGACAGTAAGTGATGCAAACGTGTTCATTCTTGTTAATAGCTGGAATGTCTTCCATCACTAAAGGACACTTGCATTTGGTCACTTTCTGGAAGCTGTCAGTGAAATGTGGAATAGGAGCATAGGTAATGCAGTGGTCTACACAAGCTCACCACTACGCTAAAGCGATTTTGAGTCGCTCGGTGGTGTCTCAGCTGGAGGGGGTTAAAAGGACAGACAGCTGAGCTTTTTTTCCACTGCAACAGTGATTTAACAGTAAATCATTTAAGGTGGGGCAAAGGGTATGTAGGTAGAAACAGCAAGCATAGTATACACATCTTGTATAATAATACCTAGATTATTATTAATTATAATAATTAAAGACTTGGGAATGGCCAAATTGTTGGGAAACACTTAATTATTAAATGAATGACCACCAGTTTGGGTTAGGGGACTTCTCAGTTCAGAAAGCTTCTTTATGTAAGCTTTTTATGGTGCATAATTTTATGGGGATGATGTGGCTTCGTGTTTAAGGCTTTGAAGTGGTATTGGGTGCTGTATTGGGATCCGAACGCCAACTGGCATTCAGATCCCAGCTCTGCCAAGCTCCAATGTTTAGTCTTATACTGTTAACACTAAATAAATGTGGTTTCTAGATGCTGTACATTTAAACCTATACTCATTCACGCATGTTTGGGGTAAAGTTCACTTCCTGATGAATCAGCCTGATTCATAAATCAAGCTTACAGTAGGTTATACCCATTGTTTGTCATTTAAAAGGCTCCCACAAGGTCTAACTAACTGACAGTTTTACAGTCACTGTTTGACAGACTTCCAGCGTTCTAGCGAGTGTGTATGTGATGATTAGATGTCTCACAGCCAGTGGCACTGCAACTTATCTGCAATGTGGTCCCTCGTATAGCTCAGTGTGAAATCACCTCAGGTGTGTGTGTGTGGAGATAACGAGCAGACAATCCTCCTCCCCTTGTCCCAGCTCTGAAAACCCTAGCTCTCAGACACTCATTTTTAAGATAGCCTTCATATATACTATTTGAAAGCTCTGTACTATTCTAGGTATACTCTGTTTTTTCACTTTTTATGTAAAGTGGTTTTTCCTTCGAACAGTTCACAGTATAATGACAGTCAGGTGTGCAGTTTCAAACTGAAATCTAAATGTATTTGAAGAGCTTGAATTTGACTAATGGAATCCGGTTAATCGGACAACATCAGGATGAGATCGTTTTGGTACTAATAATTGGCTGGTCTGATTAAATGAACATGCCCTATGCTACAATACGGGACATGCTATAAGTTATGTAACAAGTTAAATGTTTGTTAAACCTTTATTGTGTGATTTACATGTATAGCGAACGTACAAACAAGAACTACTGTTGCTTACGAATTTTGTTCTTTAAAAAATTAATTTGCAACCAAGTTTTTCGAAATGATTTACAACACAATGTATAGATACTCAGCTTGCAAAGCATAATACTGTAAAAAACAAGTTCTTACTAAATTCCAGTCAACATTTGAAAAACTTAACCAGTGTCATCTGGCGTGTTCTTTTTACGGACTGCTTATGAACAAAATCAAGAAAGTGGTGGGCGTTTTCACCTAACGCTGGTTATGCTCTTGTCAACACAACTTTTCGGATTTGCTGACTTTTGATAAAAGCACCTTTGAAAAAGTCACTCCGATTGCTGCGTCGTAATAAAACCCCGTTCTGCTTCTTCACAAGTGCATCGCAGAGCCACCTATTTAACTAAAATAAAAATAAACCCTCACATGTGGTTACAATAACTTATAATCAGAGAAAGCGTGATGTTATAATCTTGAGCAAGGTGCCTTCCTATGCACAAATTCCAGAAACAGCTCCTCAGTGCTTAAAAAGAAAGGCCTCTAATACCTAATGCGTAACTGGAATTAATATTTGCATGCATTAAGAAGATGGTGTAGCTTTATCAGTGGGTTTATTTCTTTATTATACTGGACTGGGATCTCTCTGGTTTGATTTGCAAATATAGTAACAACGCTTTTGGTTTACTGCCAATTTGAATTTGCCAGCGCTGAATATCTGCCAGATGCACACACACTTGTGCAGTGGTTTCAGAAGTGCAGTGAGCAGTCGAGGCTCCGTACTTGTTCACAGATCTGCACTAGCAATTTTGAAGGATCCTTAAAAGCCTGCCTGGCATGATGATGCACATGGTATGCGTGGTAACCGCGCAGCTCCAGCGAACCCTGGTTCAGTTCAGTCATGTCCATGTGAGTTAACTGCCACATTCCCAAGGGAAAAAGCTCAGGGTTCAGCTCAGGAAGCAAAGTATTAAAGGGAAAAGCAGGTGAAAACATTGGTAGGTTCTCCAAACTAATGCTGAGGTGATGCAGTATACTGTTTTGTTTTTTTTTCCTGACACAGACCAAAAGGCTGTATATGGCAAAGTTTGTCAAGCTGCTTTAAGAAGCGTAAACCAGAACCTCCAATGAAACCATGATGACAAAGGCTCAGATAGTGCATTTTCTCAAGGCACTGCATATTATAGAAAACACAAGGAGTCAGCGACAGTATGTTCACCCTACCAGTTATCCAGTGGGTTAATTAAATGCACAATTAAGCTGCTTTGTGCATCCTGATTAGTTCATCTGTTGTGCAATTTGTTTGGGTGAAGCAAACCCAATAGTAATCGAACCTGTGAAGAACCCCCAAACCTTCCTGTCACTTAAAAAAACAAACAGAAAATGCAGTGATATGCTGTGGAACTATCAGAATCCTGCCACCCAGCACTACTCCAAATTGAATTTTTATTGGAATTCATCCAAGAGAAAATAATTACAACATTGGATAAAAACACTTTTGTTCAACGTGACTTACTACTGATACAAATGTCATGATATACAATAAAAGAAATTGCGGGGTAAGGGCCTAGCTTCGCAGGGCTGTGGACCGGACTCTGGACCTTAATCATTACACCACCACAGTCCTATAATATGAATTAAGTGTTCAGTTAAATGTTCAAATCAGCACTAATGTTGAGCAGTGTATGCGGTTAGGGAGAGTGAATTTCCAAAATGTTGGATTGAACTGACTGTTCTCATGCTAATGATTTGCTGCCTTGCACACAAAGGCAGGAAATTACCTCATAGCTTATCGGCCCGTGTTTTCTGTGGTTTAAACTGTGGCTTAAAATCTCAGGGTCCTGTCCACTCACTACACTCTGGCTGTACAGTGACGTACACACAAACATGCTCCTACATATTTGGAAGGTCATAGTGTTGGACTGAAGATGTGCTGAGTGAAGGATAGGAAGAGATGGAGATGAATTAACGAGGAGTTGGACACAGAGAGACGTGGAGAGGTTGTCAGTGGGTTCACGCCACAGCCTTTCCTCCTGATGAATGCAGAGTCTGTCTGGGAAATTATGGTGCTGACAACAGGGTTTAAAAAAAGCACATTGCTCATCTAGTCAGCATGTTTGAGTATTTAGTTTCTTATATCAATCCAAATGTAGTTTGTCACTGTCTGAAATATATATATATATTTTTTTTTTCTCAACTTTGCATCGCCTGGACTGTTGTGTCACTGTAAATCTCTGCGTCAGCATCTTGGCTAGAGATGCACTCTTAATTTCTAATCATCTGGCTTCCGTACCACAATTTTAATCTAATTGTAACTCTCATTCCTCATTGGAAGACTCATTGTAGGCATGTGGCTTTTTTAATTCGCAAACATTTCCAGAAATTCTCAATATTCAAGGGGAATACTGGAAAGCATTTAAAGTGCAAAATTAAAATGTGTAATCATTGATTTATTTGTTGTAAAAAATGCTTATTCATAGGTGTTATATATATTCGTACATTTGTCGGACAGTAATATGTAGAGCAAGAGTAAACCGAGAAAACCATAATAATAGGACTGAGCAATATGAGGATTTTGGATGATAAACTATTAAAATGTACACAATCCTCAGTATTGTACGAAAGCCACTAGATATGACCGTATGTAATTAATTCTTAGATTTACAAAATGCAACCTGAAACCATAAGAAATGTAAGTTCAATATGGGTAATGTGTATTTAAATAACAGAAAAAAACCTTCTCTAGGGGTTTTAAATCGACCCATTTACAGCCTGAAAAAGCTTTATCAGGAAGGATATTTTTGGAATGCTTTTTCAACTTACATAAACACCCTCTGCAGTGACAGATCTTTACTAAAATCTTATCTATACATGCTATATTTCTCGTCACCTGTTACAGAAATTAAGTTCTGCAAAGTGACCTTGGGTTCTGTGAAAGGCTCTGTATAAGTGTACCCTATTATTATTATTATTATTATTATTATTGCTGGTTATTATTTCCTAGCAGGATTATTAGTATTATTTAATATTGGCAGCAAAGAATAATTATACAGCAAGGCTGTATAATTGCGTTAGTATTGTAATGACGGCGCAAGTCGTCCGTTTTGCTAAAATGCTGAGTAAATGGACTGCCGTAAAGGATTCAGCATAACATCAAAGAGCTCGACTAAGAACAGCTCTGTTGGAATTTCCCTCCAAACCTTTCTTTTTTTTTTTTTTGTGAGGCTGTATGTGATGCATCTATAATGATAAAACATTTTTCTCTTTGTGCTCATGTGGTCGCCTAAACAAGTGGAATTTCCTGTGCTGGCTTCGGAAGGATC
This sequence comes from Parotocinclus haroldoi, assembly GCA_034779995.1. NCBI lineage: Eukaryota > Metazoa > Chordata > Actinopteri > Siluriformes > Loricariidae > Parotocinclus > Parotocinclus haroldoi. The sequence continues at coordinate 18,364 of JAUZST010047676.1, read as the reverse complement.
AGTAAATACACTTTCATACCATGGCTCAGGATTCTGGCCTTAGTAGGCTGCATGTGCTGTTTCTGTGACTCCCTCTGTCTGATGATATCAGCATCAGTGTAAAGTAGGTCTCTGGGCTGTTTGCACTCACCTCATCACCCTCTGATGCATCAGAATCTCCTGAACTCCACACCCCCTGCATCCAGCATGTGACTCAGTCCTGCCTGGACCCTGTAATTACGCCACAGTGAGTCACGGAAGGGAGAGAAAGCTGTAACCATGCTAGAAATCTGTCACTGTGGGACATTGTTGATGCAATCAGAATATTTCTCAGAATGTAAATAGCAGAGAGCTAGAGAGGCAGGCTGTGCTGGGGACTGTGTGCTGTTAAGTCATTTGTTTCCAGGCTGACACTTGTGTCTCTGATTCTTATCTCAAACACTGGGAGCTTTGTAACAGACCTCTCATGAGATTCTAGGTGTAGTAATTCCACAGATGTGTTTCACAACAGTTTCACCTGAGTAGAACGCAGGCAGATGCACGTTCACTAATGTGGACCACAGTGCCCAGTATTGTATTAATATTCACGCTATTGTAACATTTCTATTTAGCCTTGGCCAGCCATCAGGCCAAGTACCTGACAAATAGCTGTTTTGTATTGTATTTTACTTTAGCCCTGCGTACTTGTGTTTGTGATACACAATATACAGGCACTTAGTTTATCCATTGCTGTCTCGTGCCCATACATGAGATACCTTCAGGTTATACATCTAGAAAAGTTTGATTTGTTTCTTTACTTGGATTATTTAGTGTCACTAGTGTCCTGGTTATGTTCATGACAGGAACAATGTTACATTGATACAAGTACTGAACATTTATGTCCGTGTCAGGATAGCTATGTTAAATATAGATCAAGTATGGCTGTGTATACACTTGATTACACATTCGTTAAATATTCAATATGGTTAATAAGATAAATCCCATTTGCACCTGCATAATACTCTTAAACGTCATAATTCCCGTTTTCTCCATTCTTTACACTGACAGCGATGCAAACGATCGTCTACTACCTACTACATTCTGTATTGAATGAGATTTTTTACATTTCAGCCAAAAACTGTTGCTATTGTTTAGAAACTTATACCGATCAACCAAAATATGAAAATCACACAGACAGAATAACAGAACTGGCTCATGTCGCAACAGCAATGCTAAGCAACAAATAAGAACAAGCAGAGACAGTATATAAAAAAAATAATTAAAAACACTCCACGGTGGTCCTTACATTTCAAAAGCAATTTAATTTCGTGTTTTGTCTGGTCCATTTGTCTAACATTGAATACGTTAGAGTCTCTGTTCCTGCAAGACAACCAAAAATATTGGGACATAGCACTTTAGGGTTATAAATGAGGTTAAATAAAACGAATCATGAAGTAATTTAAAACAGGCGATGTTCAAACCTGATTTGCTACAAAAGCAGTATGCATAAAATGAGTCTTTTATGAGAAAAGATGGGTAGGAGATGGGAGAAAATGTTTAAAAACAGGGTCCCTCACAGGAAAATTGGAATTGGTAGGTGTGGTCGCCTAGCGGTTAGGGTACTGGACTTACTGTTGAGGTAAATCCCACCTCTGCCAAAAACTGCCACACTTGGGTCCTTAAGCAAGGACATTATTAACTCGTTTGGTTGAATTATAAGACAGTATAAGTTATTTGTTTAGGATAAGGGCACATGCTAAAATGCCCTTAAATGTAAATTGATTCGCATGTTTAAAGAATTTGCTCTAATTTCAGGTCTAGATTGCGGTTCTAAACTGAAATCCCGTGATCTCCCATCAGACAAAACTAGAGCAACAAATCCTATCCTGTCTGGTCCGAATGAACAGAAGAGCTTCTATTCTACAGTCACAGAAATGCTTAATGATTTAAATGTCACCTCACACAGTGCAGCGCCCCCTATGGAGTATTGGGCTGCTTGGTGTTCTTCATGCTGTTTTCTGTTCACTGTCGAAAGCGTCTATAACAGGCCTGGTCCTTAGCGCGATACGGGAAGTTCCTCTGGTGCCGTTTTCTTTTTTTATTACTTGGTCAGGTACGCGTGCAGCATTTATCCATGAAAGTGAGAGCACCAGGAAGAAGGTGAGCCGGTTGAGTGTGATGCGCTGGATAATGTTTATCTGGGAAACCTTAACATCCCTAAATCCATAATAATTACATCATATGTAACACACAAATCAGAAGCTGCTGCTGTTGTAATCTGCCCTGTTTATATTACTTGAATTCTGTACCCGATAAATTATAGTTTGCGTCGTTGTCTTGTGAAACCTGTTAAAGTACTTAACGTTTAGTTTAGCCTAAGGAACTCCTCAGGGCTCCACCAGACCTTGGCTCTGGATCAATATTGTGCAGGCCTTTGGTTCTGGCACTCATTATGATGTGTCTGGCTGGAGACACATAGAGGAAAGGGCTAAACTGTTTAACGGCCTATTAACTAGAAAGGTAGCAGCATGTGTACGTGTAAGAATGCTCTTGCCACTAGTGGGTGCTCTAGGTACATGCTGCCCCCAGCCAAGCACCACAGGGATCTGTTAGAAATCAGAAAAGGATAAATGTCCTGTATATACACGTCTCTTATGCTTATAGTTAACCTCCACATTCCTATAAATGAAATTGGTTCAATGCAAAAAAGGTGTTGAAATGTTTAGGAATCAAGGCAGATTGAACAATATTGTTTGCAGCCTTGTTTGTTGTGTGCGAGCGCGCACGCGTGTGTACGCATGTGTATGAGCTGTAGTCACGTATGAAACCAGAACATTTTGGAATGGTTCAAACGTTAAAACTGATTCTGAGCTGCTTGCTTGTACTGGATTAACATTAAACTAAGCAAAGAATTCTATTTGAGTTCCTTGGTGGAATGTATAGTATTATTTCATCCTTTTAACTTTAAACGGGTGAAACCGCTGCGATTTATGAGAACGATGATGCCAGAATCAATCACTCAGAGTGGAGACAACAGCAAGGACATTCCATCTTCTGCGTCTTTAAGAAATAGTGAGGCGTTATTAAGGTGGTGAATTTTAGCAAAAACATGCCAACTTCTTTGAAAACATCTCTTAAATCTCTTTAGTGCTTTCTGTTTCGCAGTTTGTGTTCACATGGACAAATATGTACATCTTCTTTGATGATTTCCAGAGGTCTTTTAAAAAAAATTGTGTAATGATTGGTGCTGTCAAATGTTAATTTTTAATCATGTTAATATTTTTCGTTGTACTCTGGATTTATTATTTTTTGCTTGCTCGTATTGAACACTAATGGAATACTTTAATTTAGTTTGAATAATTAACATTTGCAGCATGTATTACCCTGTTTGCTCCAGCAAAGCATTTCATTATGGCTTCTCTGCTGAGAAGTGGCATTCGGAAGACAAGAAACACAATAGCAATTACCAAAATGATACCCTTTTTAATGCAAAATATTCATTCAGTATGCCATTATTTTAAAATTTAAGATAGGGTGTGGCAGCGGCTTTCCCATGTGAAGGTTTGCGTAAGCTGGTATAATAACTGTCGATTTATTTCCAATAGTTTATTTGTGGTCATTGTCCATAACTACAGGTGCTCACAGTGTTAATCAACAAAAGAAATCACCTAAAAAGGTATTTTTCCTAAAATGTTAAGCATTCTTAGTCTTTTTTTTTTATATTAAATGACTGAATTTGAATCTTGTACTTTTGAGCTACAGGAATTATATATTGAAAGGGCATAGGGAGTCATGTGATTGTGTACCTTCATCTGAAAATCTGAAATTATAAATGAGTAAGTAAAAGATTTCTGCTGATGCACTGATTTATTTTTTTTTTTTCTTGGGCGATCTCAAATTCTTTTTAAACATGTGACTGACCATTCTTATGTTTTTCTGTCCAAGAATTATAAATGACAGCATTAAAAACCTTTGTCCAACTTTTCTTTGAATGGACGCTCGTATCATTAAAAAGAAAGATAACGGATGCTAGTGCAGTGTCGGCCTTTGCACCCTTAGCAAAGACAGCTTTAGCTTTGTCAAATTCCACACATTCGTAAGCTATTTGAAATGTCTTATTATTGTTCGTAGTGTTTGAGTTCTTTCTCCGCTACTTAATTTAATCATGCATACTGCAAAGAGCACTCACGTACTGTGAAGAACTAGAACGTTAAAACATGACTGTAGCCCAAATAAAACCAATTATCACTGCTCCCTCACTAGTAATGTGTTATAGAGGAAGAGACTGTTTGGTGCACTTTAGAACACAATTGAGTTCGAACCCATCCTCATCATCAGCATGCTTTAGCGCCGATCTGTCTAATAAACAAATACGCAGTTAAAAGCTGGACATGTGTTTAAATCAGAATTGAATTGTGTATGAATGTTAGTGAAAGCCGTATGTATTTCATGTGTGGATCCGAATGGGTTTTATGAGATCGAAAACTACCCCGATTCCGCTAGTATATACAGTACGTGCAAGTTGAAATCTCATAAGTTAAAATAAGGAGTATATGTCCAATCAGTCAGTGATTCTGATTCAGTCTTTATTCCACACACCGGCTACAGCACAGGTGTTCTCAACACGGGTCGCTTCGGGTGTGAAAAATTTGAAGAAATACGTATTTGAAGCAGATTCATGTCACCGCTAATGCTAATGTAAACTGTTTTGCTTTAAACCATCTTATACTGTGGGACTTGTTGCATCCTGTTTGGTTCTTTGCTGACAGACAGAAGCACTGATTGTGTCCTTGGAGATCCTTGGACATGAAGGATAGGTCACAGAGCTGGAATTCAACTTTGAATCATAGTTCTGATTCTGATCTTCACCTTGGTGCTGCTTGGCAGCTGGTAATAATAAAGCAGAGGCTGCAGAGGTCTTTTTTACTCAGCAGACCACATCATTTGTGAAATGTATCATTTGGCTTAGCATTTCTGTTTGCCTTTCAATAATATGTTGTTTATTTATGTTGGGTTGCACCTCTGGCTCTGAAGACACTGAGGCTTGCATCATAATGAACAACAGATGAGCAAAATGGTCAGTGTTTGTGTACTTGAAATACCTCTAAGTGTGATTGTGAGCATGTTAAAATAATTTGTGTTCAGTCGTGTATCGTTTAATATAGTTTTGTTTTGCCCAAAACATGAGCATGTTTGTCTTTGTCTGTCTCTCCAGGTATGTATTTGGTTGGTGTGAGTGAGTGACTAGAAATTGTTACCAGAGCTGCATTGTCTTTGTTAAACCCATGTAAGAATGAAGATTTTAAAACTTTTAAAAAGTGTTTTGCATTAATGTATAAATTCATGAAATCTTAATAAATTGATTATTAGTTAGAGTCTGAAACAAACATGATTTCTTAGCTGAATTTTTAACTTATAAGCTGAAAAACCTCACTGGTTCTTGTCATTAATTCATTTGAAAACGCTTGTCGATCCAAAAACGATGACCACTGTGCAAAAAATTCCCCATAACGACTAATGTAAATTGAACGAATCAATTGCAGATCATAAGAAAATCCACACTTTATAAGACAATGTATGCATTAATGGAGCTGTACTATGCAGGTTCTTCCTGATTTATGAAGGGGATATGTTCCAACAGATCAATCATAAGTTAGATGTATGCTGAACTGAGAGAGTTTAGAGTAGTCTGTACTATATAATAGCGGATACTATGATAAGTAAGTGTAAAACACTTACATTGAACTATTGTGGGCCACAATCATTAACACAGCTTATTTATGGCTATATATAATTGTATTACTGTAAAGTGAGACGATGCTACATTGTAAAAAGCGCTATATAAATCAAATTGAATTGAATTTAATATTATGGTGGTCTCATTTAGTGTGTAATGGATTAAAAGTGAAGTGAAGTAAAAGCAAGACACTTATTCTATTGGTGTACTCTGTGGCTAATCTTACTGCCACCTTTGTTTCCTTTGCTTCCCTTTGGCTGACTCTTAATAGAGTAATGTAATTTAAAAAGACCTTTAAAACATCACCCTGCTGAATATGTTCAATTTGACAAAACTAACAAAGGCAAAGAGGCTACAGCTAAAGCTACCGAGAGCACAGATCCAGGCTCAAGTCAGCAGCCTGTTGCTGTCACTTATACTTCTTAGACAGAAAGAAAATCCGCATAAGCCAAAATTGGAGTGGGTTTATCATATATTTAAAAAATAAAGCATATATGTATATATATATTTTTTAAACTTGCAAGCGGTGCAAATCTTGCTCCCAGTTTGTCATATATTGGTTCCTCTCCCCTGTTCAGCAATTCTTTAATTACAGTCTCTGCCATTTAAAACCCTTGTTTGATGCAGCATCTTTAATTGAGAGCACAAAGATGGACAAATAATGCTTTCAGAAGTGCCGTGCTGCTGAAGCTTGTCTGGATGCTTGCTTCACTGTTTTCCATTTGCTTGCAAATATCTATTTGTGCTCATATTCTGGTCGTGCTTGTGCCCTCCACTTAAGATCGTACTTGGACTGCATACTCGCTTTCAGAATTTGCATTTGCGTTGTTGTTCCCTAAGCTTGGTTCACGGTCTTCTTACGGTCCAACCTGACATTAAACTTAATTCTCTCTCACTCACACACTTACTCATCTGCTTGACCATAACCGGTGGCACAGGACACAAGGCAGGTACAAACCTAGATAGGCTGACAGTCCATCGTAGAGCACATAAACACACTCGCACACTAGGGGCACTTTAGAGACACCAGTAAACCTGACACGCATATCTTTGAACTGTGGGAGGAAACCAGAGCACCTGGATGAAACCAGCATGGACATGGGGAACTCGTGCAGATTCTACACAAAAAGGACCCAGACTACTCCACCTGGGGACTGAACCCAAGATCTTCTCGGTGTGAGTCGGCAGTGCTAACCACCGAGCCCACCTTTATTCTCTGTAAGGGAAAAAAAATGAAGCAACACTTTCTTGCTATAGATACTGTATCATGGTTTCTCCAACATCTGGCGAGCAAAGATTTCTGGACACCAGGTTATCATGCGTCTTACATTTCTGTTTTACTGGTTAAATTCTGAGGTCCGTGGCACCAACCGTTGATTTCTGGGAGGTTTCTGTAGTGAGACTGACAGCAGAATTTACCCCCTATGAGAGAGACCATCTCTTGTCCTCTTGTCTAATCTACTACTACAATTTTTGAATGGGTACACAGAGGTGTCATTTAATACACTCTGTGAGGAAGTTTCTGGCTCTGAGGGCCCTGTGTTCCCCTTAGAAGTGGACTGTGAGTGTAGCAGATGTCTGGTCTGGCTGGCACTGAGCCACAAGTTTCAGATCCTTGTGTAATTAAAGCCTGGCCACGGCAAGAGATGAACAGCGCAGTTGTGTTGTGGCTACCGTCTGTAGAGTGTTGTGTTGTTTAACCATGCCTTTTTCTCCCTGTCTTCTTTACTAGCTTCTAGTTCATGTACAAGTTTTGAAATTTGGGATCACTCGGTGTGCAGCTTACCCAGCTGTGTGGGACTGTGTAACTGAAACCACATGTACAGTGTGCTATCTGCGGATGGTGATATTAGAGACTTTTTTTTATTTTCAACCTCAGAATTGTCAATACTACGTAGACCTCTCCTGCTGGGTCGCATCCAATCGATGCATGACAAATTCACAGGAAACATGGCTTCTGCTAAAAGGTCAGTAATACAGGACAAATATGTTTGGCTACCTCACACGTGCTCTTAAGGGATTATTCAAACCAAATGTTTGGCTTCTACAGACAGATTAGTAAACTAAAACCTTTCATTGTGCTTAAAAGAGTAATATGGCAGTGAAATTATAGCGAATTATAGCATCTTCTTGCTGAAAACTTGATGAGTTCTATGGCATGCACCATTTCTTCTCCAATGATCTGCACGTCTTGCATATGTAGCTTCTAATTTGGTTTGTTTAACATGCAGTAGGGGAATACTGGAGGCCATTTTGACACGTCAAGCTCTGTTTTTCTGCTGCCCGACTTTGATGTGCTTTTATAGAGGAGGCTTCTGTCCTCCCCCTGAACGCCATCATATTCTGACTTGCCACAGGGCATTGCGGGGAGGCTTTGGTTAAAGAGGAACCGAGCAGGAGCCAAGCTGAATGGATTTTCCATAAGATGTATAATCATTTCTTTCTTGGGTCGAGCTCAAATCAAGTCAAGTAGATGATATTCGATCTTAATGCAACCTGAACGCTAACAAAGATACATCTGTTTTCTTACTCGTTGGAACAAAATCCATAATACTTTAAAGCTCTGATGTGTCCTTTGGTAACAAGCTTCACAACAGCCTAATGTCGTTTGTAACCCTGTGTTCTGCTGAGCTGTCATTATTACTGGCGGATAACCTGGAATCTGGAACCAGTTTCTGGGTTTCTAAATTCAGTTCGATTTCCCCTGGCATTCTATCAGTCTGGAAGATTTGAAAAGGTTAAAAGACAATTTTTTTTTTACTCTTTCGTTAACCCTTCTCAGTCGTACATAAGTATTAGGAAAGACATGGGAAAGGAAGCAAAACATAAGCACCTCAGAATTAGTTTGAAACATAATAGCCTTCTATTAATGCGCATTCTTTGTGTATCTCTATAAAACGGCATAGAAATTTGTCACTTAGTGCGTTTACATGCATTTTATAATCCGATCATAGTCTGATTTCTATAGTTATCTGATTATTTAAGTAATCGTGACCAGATCACGATGAGCAAATTTGAGAGCTGGATTTTAGCTCAGCAGTCGGATTTCTTAGAGCATTGCAATTTTTATCGTGCTTCGCGAATGCAACGCGAGAAAGTGTAGTACGGTTGCCAGGTGCACTTATTCTAAGATCTTTCTCTACCTTTGGGATTGTTTTCGTAGACCTGGATGATATTTATTTGCCATTTATTTGTATCTTACAGGACCTGGCAACCCAGGCATTAAACACAGCTGTTGCATGGCTACCGAACACTTTGCGGAGACTCTGAAACACAGTATTAAGAATTTTATTACATTATTAAATTTTGAATTGCATGTGTTTTCTTATCTTTCTGTGAGATTATTGACTGGGTGCAAAGTAGAAATCTGATCTTGTTGATCAGATTACTGATAATCGTTTTCTGCAGTTATTGGGTTAGGAACATGTAAACACACTCATTGTTACAGACGTTTTAAAGCAGATATTCCACCAAGTGCGTTTACCTGTGATAATAGGAATCCGATTCAGAAATGGGATGAAGAAAGCTGCAATTTTGCTCAGTAATCAAATTTCTCAGCACGCTTATCTTTATGCAGATTGTGCTAATATATCTGTATTACGCAATGTACGGGTTAAGTGTAATTTCTTTAATAAGGAAAATAACTTTATTGCACATGTGTTAACGGACATAATGTGGCACATACCTGTATTTATTTTCATTCAACATATTTTTGCAAGTGCTGTTTGCCTGTGCAAACTTGACTTGCTAGCACTGGCTGGCTGAAGGCGTCATCTTCAAATCTACATCTAGGCATTTAGCAGATGCCCTAATCCAGAACGACTTTTACAATCCAAACGATTGTGAGTAAAGGGTCTTGCTCAAGGACCCAACAGTGTCAACCTGGCAGAGGTGCGATTTGCACTCTGCTCCTTCTGGTCTAGTATCTTAAATTCTAGTCTACCGCAGGCAATCAGTTAATCCGTTAAAGGGAATTTAGAGTTGGCATAGAATAACAACGGCCCATGTGCCTGATGGGATCTGCTCCAAGTTTGTGCCAAGTAGTTTTGTTTTGTCTAGCGCCGTTTGTTTGGGCGATTTGTTTTAGATTTTGGTAGTTCCCATAGACACCGCCATGGTAAACGTCAGTGTTCGTCTTACTATCTGACCATGAATTTAAACTTCTCATTTTAACCTTATCTGTCAAGTCAAAGTGACTTTATTAAAAAAAAAACAGAGCATTGTCTTGAAACAGCTTTATAAAAACCCTAGCCCTAACTGAACAAGGAAAGAGGGACAGTGGAAAGGAAATTAACCTTGGGACTCAAAAAGAAAACCGTGTGTGTGTGTGTGTGTGTGTGTGTGTGTGTGTGTGTGTGTGTGTGTGTGTGTGTCTTTCCTAATGATTGCAGAGAGTGGCAAAACTGTACTTTATGCGTTTTTTTCCCCCTGTTCATGTTTTTGTGCTTTTCAGTTTGGGTAGGTCCCTCACTCGCATCGCTTTCGTTGTATTACAGTCTTTCCTCTTCACCCGGTCTCTTCTCCATTTCTTTCCCTAGAGTCCTCTCATTCACTCCACCCTCCTTTGATTCTCCTCCCTCCCTCTCGCTTGCTCTTCCCCCTCTTTCTCCTCCTCTATATCCACTATTGAATGAAACACCCTCCTGCCGCTTTCTCCCCCTTTCCATTCTGTCTGTTTGCCGCAAACACACACACACACACACACACTCTCTCGCACACACGTCCATCTGCCACCGGCAAGGCTTTTCTGCGTGGCGGGATTTTTCTATTCTTATACGGTGGAGTAGTGCTGAACAGATCTGTGTGTAGAGACGGGTTTACATGTGTAGAAGCAGGTCGACAGAGTCGAGAGGTGGTTGGAATTCTCGTCTTTAATGGAAGGGCTATACCACGGTAAGAAGACATCTGAAAGTGGGCGACTGCCGCTCCGCTGCACTGCTCCGCTCGTGCGTACGTGTGCACGCGTGTCTCCGTGGTGGCTTTTTACTTTAAAAGAACGACTGAAGTGGCTCAGTTTGCAGTCGGCATTGAGAACCGCTTGCATGTTGACTGCTTGTCATTTTTTTTGCAAGAATTTATACTGTGTCTATATACGTTGTATTGTACCATAGATACACACGGTCCTGCTGTGATAATCTTGGTTAATGAGGCCGGCTTTTTGAGTTCTCCATGGTGTAGTAGTTGCTGTTAGAATAACTGTGGTGATAATGAGCATTTTTAATAACCACTGGTAGACTTGTAGCACCACTGTGTACACGTTAGGCACACGCCTACCTTAGTGAAGTGCGAATTGCATCATTTGTACCCTGTGAATGTGTCAAATAGTGACAAATGGCCTCTTTCATTCAGTGAATGTCAGGCTCAGTGGATGATCTTTTCCGGATAATCACTTCTGGTTAATATTTAATGCAGCTTTATTGTGTTCTTTATGAAAATATTGATTGGGATCTGTCTCTTTGCCAAACTGCGGCCGTTCACGCTGCACGCTGCTTTTTGGGAAATTAAATATTAACAAACATGAAGCTTTATGCTCGTAAAGGTGGGCATATTGGAAGAATGTTTAAGTTTTTTTTTTTTTTCAAATACCAATCAAATGGCAAGCTGAAACTGGTGGGTCCTCAAGCAAGCGTTTTAAGGGCCTTCTGTAATTTATTGCACTGTATGTCATTGCAAATCAAATATTTAGTGTCACAACTTGAGTTAGAAGTTGAATCTTTGAACGAAACTAAACTGCATACATTTTAGAAGTTGTCTTTATGTTCCCTCTTTTCGTTGTTATGACATCATGCACTGACATTACGTTACATTTTAGGTTATTTAGCAGAAGCCAGAGCGACTTACAATTAATACAGTCTTACAGTCCAAGCTATTGTGGCTAAGGGCCTTGCTCAGGGACCCAACTGTGGCACAGGTGGAATTTGAACCCTGGACCTTCTGGTCCGTAGTCAAGTACCTTAACCACTAGGCCACCACAGTCTCACTCAAGATTCTACAAGTTTGTACAAACTTTTTTTTTTTGTACAAAAATCCATTTTATTGGGAAACTGAGACCTAACTGGTAGTACAGGGAGCAAGGTGAGAATCAACCTTGAACAGATGCCAATCCATTTCAGGGACTGGTTGATCTAATGTAATATGGGACAAAGCCCAAGTACCTGAAGAAAACACATACACAATGTGGGGATGCACAATCCACACAAACAAAGTCCACACCTTGGTGATCCTTAGTTCATTCCCAGCCTGGACCAATATGTGTGGAGTTTGTGAGATTATAAATTACTCCAGAATACCTCACAGCCTCACAACACCAAAGATTCTAGCCTGGAAGTTGCCGTTGCATTTCGAAATGTTCCAAAGAGCATTTTGTGACGATAACAAATGCCTGGCTTTCTTTGTTTTTAAATGTCCACACAAATACTCAATGGGGTTTAGTTTGGGTGACTGTGGAGAAGTCCATGACAGTCAGCAGACTGACTAGATATGTTTTGGTCTTCAGTTTATAGAGCTTTGAGGTCTGTTATTATCCTGCTGTAGTATGAATGACTCTCCACAATGATCCAGACTTTTGCCTCCCATTGTATGTGTGACAAAATGGTTCCTTATTTTATACAGCGGAAACGTGTTATTGATTTATACATAATGCTTTTTGTATGATATGTGACTGAAGTAGTCATTAACAGGATGTGTGCAGATTATAGGTATGAAATTAATGGAGGACTACATTGTCTCTACGGGTACATTTAGTGATAAACTGTCATCAAGTCTGCATCACAAGGTCTTGTTTTGCATGGTGCTATTAACGTTGGTCAATATTGTGTGTCTACTGGTGACTGGCATGGCTGCATCATATCTAGCTAAACTGATGACATGTTTAGATAGTTTATATGAAGGTCAAGGGGGAAATGCCACCATTAACTCTTCACGTTAAGATTTAATACCTCATAATTTGTTTTGGTTTAACAGCATTTTAAGCAGGTTGTCTGAATAGCATATAGAAACATTGTTGTAAATTCAAGCACATACACTTAAATAGCACATTTAAAGTTGCCATTTAAAATAAACAAATGGGTGTTTGAAGACTTTTAGGCATAATGTGGTGGTAGAACCATAGATACACACTTTATGGACAGCAGGATTCGCACACCTACACATTACACCTACAGGAGCGTTGTTGCCATTTTATTCTAAATCCAAGGGTATTAACATGCTTAACAGCTTTCACTGTTTATGGAAACCTTTTCAGATTTCTTTACTAGATTTGAGTGTGTCTATATCAGTGTTTGCCCCTTCATCCAGAAGGACATTTGTGAAGTCAGGCACTGATGTTGTACAAGCAGGCCTAGCTTGCAATCTCTGTTCTAATTCATCCCAAAGGTGTTCGATGTGGTTGAGGTCAGGGCCCTGTGCAGACCAGACGAGCTCTTCCACACCAAATTCACCCAGCCATGGCTTTATGGATTTTGCTTTGTGCACTGGAGTGCAGTTATACAGGAACAGAATAGGACTTTCCCCCAACTGTCTTTGCAATTAGTGTGTTTACATGCTCACAGTAATCCGATAAGGACTGGATTCCTGCAGTTATCTGATTTTTCATGTGGTGATGTATACAGCATGCTCCGGTCTAGAAATCAGATACAGTAATCTGTTAAAGAGAGCTGGATTTTACCCCAGCGAGCAGGGTTCTAAAAGAATGTAGACCTATTACCCGATAGCTAAATAATCATTTTGGGGTTACTTACCTTAACCAGGTGGGGGATTCACAGGTGGCATCTGGCAACCCTGGCATTAGCATTAAATGCTAAACCGATAAACGGCTATCGAACATGCACTCAAAAAATGAAGAATTAAGTTGGCTAGTATTATAAATCGAAGGTCACATCTTTGCGAGATCATTGTTCTGGTCTCAAAATTTGTCTGATTACTCATGTGCATGTGAACTCCTCGATCCTATTACTGACAAAATCAGATTTACTGCAATTATTGGAGTATTAAGTGCATGTAAACACTTACAATTGTCCAAAGTGGCTTAGTATGCTGAAACATTGAGATTTCCCTTCACTAGAACTAAGCCAACTAGCCAACCTCTGAAAAACTATCATTTACCAAATCCAGACTCATCTATCAAACTGATCAGCAAGATGAAGATGTGCAATTCACCACAACACAGAACACATTTCCACTGCCCATGAGTCCAGTGACGGGTCCGTGATGCTCCTGGTACACAGATTTTATGCTGACATTAATGCTTGAGGAGGTTTGAAACGCTGAAGCTACTGAGTCAGCAGAGCGCTGGTGACTTTCGTGCGCTGTGTACGTCAGCACTTAGTGACGCAGCTCTGTAACTTTGATGCCGAGCTGCTGCACTTCCCATACACTTCCACTTGTTAATAATGTTCCACACAGTTCAACGTGGAATATTTAGGAAAAAAGAACCGACTTGAATTCAGTAAGCTCTCAGAACGACCCTTTTGCTTCTCAAACGTTTGTAGACTGTGTGTTTGATTTCATACACCCGCGACAACGGGACTGAATGAAACACCGCAATTCAATTATTAAAGGCTGTGTCTCAGTTCATTTGTTCAAATAGTGCATCTTGGATAGACTCTTATCATAATAATTAAATGAATGTTTGTGTTTAACATTCCACAAAGTTGACAAACACCATTATGTTTCGGCTGTTTAATTAGTTATCTCTGTTTTTGAAAATTAGTGCATATGAATGAGGCAGACTCTGTGACCCCATGCCTAATCACGTGTGTCACACAAGCAAGTAATGTGCGAGACCAGTACTGTGTAAAGTCTGCACAGGTTAGCAGCCTATGCAAAAACAGTTTGAGAAACTTTAAGAGCATAAGAAGGTTTGGAATAAGCCTCATGTGACAAACTAGCTATAAAAAATAACATAAAATTCCAGAAGTATTCAACTCTATTGATTATGAGTGTGCATCCTTCTGCAGCTTTCAGTCTCTAAGCGTACATGCATAATCATTATGATTGCAGATTCCACGTGAACTGTTTATACAGTGGGTCCGGAAAGTATTCAGACCCCTTTAAATGTATCACTCTTTGTTTCTTTGCAGCCATTTGCTACAATAAAAAGTTTATTTTAATTCACATTAATTTACACTCAGGATCCCATGTTTTCAAAAAAAAAAAAAAAAAAAAAACAGATGTAGAAATTTTTTGCAAAGAAAGAAAATCATATAGATATAAGTATTCAGACCCTTTGCTTAGTGTTTCGTAGAAGCACCCTTTTGAGCTAGTACAGCCATGAGTCTTCTTGGGAATGATGCAACAAGTTTTTCACACCTTGATTTGGGGATTATCTGCCATTCTTCCCTACAGATTCTCTCCAGTTCCGACAGGTTGCTCCAGGTTTATCCAGAGTGCCAGTACCTGGTTTTCTCCACATACCGTTTAGAATTAACTCCAAAAAGTTCAATCTTTGTTTCATCAGACCAGGGAATCTTATTTCTCATAGTCTGGGAGTGTTTTTTGGCAAACTCTATGCAGGCTTTCAGCTTATTCAGGGCCGCAGTGATAGTTGACTTTGTGGAACTTTTTCCCATCTCCCTACTGCATATCTGGAGCTCAGCCACAGTGATCTTTGGGTTCTTCTTTCTTCTTTACGTCTCTCACCAAGACTCTTCTTCCACGACTGCTCAGTTTGGCTGGACAGCCAGGTCTAGGAAGAGTTTTGGTCGTCTCAAACTTCTTCCTTTTAAGAATTATGAAGGCCACTGTGCTCTTAGGAACCTTGAGTGCTGCAGAAATTTTTGTAACCTTGGCCAGATCTGTACCTTTACACAATTCTGTCACTGAGCTCCTTGGGCAGTTCCTTCAGCCTCATGATTATCATTTGCATTGATATGCACTGTGAGCTGTGAGGTCTTATATAGACAGATGTGTGTCTTTCCTAATCAACTCCAATCAGTTCAATTAAACACAGCTGGACTCCAATGAAGGAGTAGAACCATCTCAAAAAGGATAAGAAGAAATGGCCAGTTTGTGAGTTAAATATGAGTGTCACAGCAAAGGGTCTGAATACTTATGATTTTTTAATACATTTACAAAAAACGATCTGTTTTTATGTCAAGATGGGATGCTAAGTGTACATTAATTAGAAATAAAATGAACTTTTTTGATTTTAGTAAATGCCTGCAATGAAACAAAGAGTGAAAAATTGTAAGGGGTCTGAATACTTCCCGTACCCACTGTATATATACTCATATACATTTATTTAATCAAACAAATGATTTTGGGTTTGTCAGTTCCAGGTACCTACTATGGTACATGGTGCTAACTGTACATTTATCATGTAGATCTATTAATGGAAATTTTCAATAGTTCAATGCAGAACTAGTGATTAAGGTACTGGACTATGGACCAGAGTGTCCAGGGTTCAAATCCCACATCTGCCACAGTTGGGCCCCAGAACAAGGGTCCCTTAACCCACAATTGCCTGGACTGTAAGACTGTATTAATTGTAAGTCGCTCTGGATAATTGCTATGCTAAATGAGATGAATGTAAATGTAATAACACAGTATACAATACCACACTTAAAAATAATACCTTTTCAACTCTCCAGTTTCAGCGTGATTATACAAGACTTGAAGAGAAGTCCATGAAGAAAATGGTGCTGTGGATGTTTGGTCTGGAAATGCTTCATGTTTGACATACTTTAGGCTATGTGCAACTGCTGCAGGTTGTTAAAACTGAATCTGCGCATACTAGAAAGGAATTTGTGCTCTTCCACACGCCTCTGTGTGCTCGTGTCACTGAACATTAGTATTCCGTCAGTCTTTGAGCTATAAATAGCACTGCGTGTAGGAGATGCTCAGATTTAGACTCCAAAAATATGCAATAGTACACATTGCTTTAAAAATGTTCTTTAAAAAAACATTTTTGCTTGAAAAAGGTATGATGCAAATAAAATATGGATTATTACATATCCAGAAATAAGTATGTGTCAGTTTTAATGTGACACAGGGACCCATATATTATAATATACATGTATATAATCCCTGAAGAATGCAGGGCAGAAAGCAGGGCTGGGTATGGGTTGCAGCACCAGGGTTTTTTGTCCCTACCAGCCTCTTCTTCTTCTTCAAAAACTGAGCCAGTTGTGTCCATCTCTGACAAATTTATGTTTCATTTGCACAGAGGTTTCTTTTGGGAATATCCTTTATAATTTTAAATATTCTGTGTATACACTGCTCACAAAATTAAGGGATATTTCTATAGGGGATATTATATTTTAAATATATCCCCTAGTTTTAGTTAGCAGTATATGTGTGTATGTCCACTCAACCTTCACTTGGTCAACGACCCATTTAAACCGCGCATACCTGTAAGTCGTCCTATAGGTATTCAGTACATGTCCAGAATAGCACAGTTAACTCCACATTTAACCCATGGCCGCAATAAAGCATCCTTTCTAAGCAGGCCTATATCTATTTACGTTTCATTATAACTACAATAAATGCGTCACACTGTGGTGAAGTCAGCAGCAGAGCTCTAGAAACGCCTTGATGACGCCATTCATCCCTTGTCGATCATCTGGTCGCTATGGAAACTGAGATGCGCCTCAGCCAACGCAAAGCGGAGTCTGGACGAGCTCAAACGGAGCTTCTCTCACATGCTGAAGCGCAGAGAGCCCGAACAGCTTCTGGATTCTGGTAAGAATTCTATAACTCTCAGTAATTAACCTTACTTATTAAAACATCTCATACATATAGTATGAGTTTAACTCAGTCTCAGAAAGTAAACGATCAGTTTATGTCGGCAAAAAAGCAAATACTTGTGCGTAAAACTTATAGATAACAAATAGATAACGAAAAATGTTTGCTGAACTTTCGCTTAAATTTTCTGTTTCCCCCACATTTCATACTGAATTAGGCTGCAGTTCCTTCACACACACACACACACACAGGGATATGGAGTAATTGTTTGTGCGTGTACGCGCGCAATATGAGCTTAATAGGAACATACCCAGAGTGGCAGGCTTTTCATGTAGCCCATCTGATTTACCAGCTTTATGGAAGTGACTTTGCAAAGTGTCCAAGCGACAGTTTGAACATTAGGTGGTTGTGTCCTGCGCTGCATGTCCAACCGACGTGTTCTCGCGTCGTTTTGCTCCTCAAATGTGCAAGTAGCAGAACTGAGTTGCTTAAATTGCCTCGAGCTTTGAATGACTGTGAGTGTGTGATGCTCCTGTAATGGAATGGTGTCCAGTGATTAGAGTTTACTGATAAACTAAGCATAAAAAGTTGGTATCAGTTTACAGCTATTATTATGAAAAATTTCCCCCATTGGGGTAAATACAATAAATAAAGTACTGTATGTCTGTCTGTCTGTTTGTTAGGTTAATTGGTGTATCTAAAGTGGCCCTTGTGGATTAAGCGGAAGATGATGGATAAATGGATGGATGGATGTTTCAGTTTTATTACCGGTTGATATCAGTAATTCTACTTTTCAGTCGTACGTCAACTTTTAGCAGTAAATGCACTGAACCTAAGTGTCAACTAAGTGTCGTTTAGCATCGTGGTTTCCAACCTGGGATCAATGCCTAGCTAAGAGGGGTACCAAACATCACATGTAGGCTTTGTCTGCTTTGAGGTGCTCTGAGTTTGTCAAATATAGTTTGCACATGTTAAATTCAAATAACA
>JAUZST010047655.1:0-25437 GCA_034779995.1 Parotocinclus haroldoi | reverse complement strand
CACACACACACACACACACACACACACACACACACACACACACACACACACAGTCAATGCCAATTTAGAGTAATCAATTAACCTAACATATGCATGTCTTTGGACTGTGGGGTGAAACCGGAATACCCGGAGTAAACCCGCACAGACACGGGGAGGACATGCTGACTCCACACAGAAAGGATCCAGTCCACTCTACCCTGGAATTGAGCCCAGGACCTTCTTGCTTGCAGCGGTGCTAGCCACCTAGACCTGAGACAGACAACAAATGCTATTTTCCAGTGTTAAAAAAATCATATTTTAGACTAATGTACCTGTTTTAGACTAATGTATATGTTTGTACATATAAAGATGCTGAAGAATACGTAGTCTATGATGTGTATATGTGTATTCATTAAGTACCTAATTTGGTTGCATTTTTGATGCAGTTTTGTTTTACCCCCAGCATGTTGTCACTGTAGTAATGCAGGCTGGTTTAATCAGTCTTTCAAAATCATACTCTAACTATTGTGTTAACAAATGCAAGGCTCACAGCTATGAAATTAGTGTTAGTCATGATTAGTAAATGTTGGATTTAATTTCATAAAACATATCTGAATGAGCTTTAAAAAACTATATCATTCCTCAATTTGCCTCTTTATGCCATGTTAATGATTCAGCTCACTTGTACCTTTCTTAAATGTTCCCCAAGTAACTGTAGGTTGGAGTCATAATAAATCTAAAAGTTTTGTCTATGTAGTATGATCAGAGTGTGCCTCATCCTCCTGATCAGAAGCATGCTGCTGTGACTGCAGGCTCCGTCCTGGGGGCCCTGTCTAACTAATGAAATGCGACAGCTCAGATATAATATCAATACTTTCTCCATGATTAGGAATAAGGAACTCCTGTTCTTTGGCAAGTACTAACTGCATTAAGCCAGCGAGATGCTGAGGGGGGTGTGGGGGGGGGGAGTGCGAAATGCAGAGTTAGTGTCTTATCAGTAGGTAATGGGGAGCAGACAGGTGACAGCGAAGAGAGGCCTGTTCATTACCCACACAATCGACTGTCCACATACAGACTCTTATTTTTCATTCTGTGTCCAGCTTGTTCTATTTCATTTACTGGCACTAATGAGAAAATGTCTTTATTGATAGCATTATTATCACTTTTCTGCCATTTGTTTGTTTTATTATGTTAAAGAGAGGTGGGTCAGTGTTCAGAAGCTATTAGGTCCGTCTTGAAAATATGTCACTTTTTTCAGGATAGGAAAAGAGAAAATAATTTGAAAAATACAACCAGACTTAAATATCGACATTATGCATGCAGCAATGAATATCATTTAGAGCCTGCCTGTTTAGCCTATTTGCTCCTTGGCTAGTGAAAGTTTGAATCGCAGGACTACCACTGCTGGATACTTAGATCAGTCTGTTAAATTCAAACTAACAGGAACCAGTGTTAGCTTTTACAGTATGTTGGCAACGGTTGTGTGTGTTGTTTTAACATGCCCTGCACCAATGTGCTGTTCGTGACAATAGCAGCAGATAGATACTGTGCTTTCAGGAAAAAATGGATGAAACTACAGGCATCATGAGCTCAGAAAATGTATGTGTGGGAACAAATTCTCGACATGAATTCATTACACTCATTTGCGATAACAAGTGCTTGTGATTTTAATTGACTTAATCAACAAATAGAATTAATCAGAGATTTCTAATTACTTGTAATTGATTGAATATCCACTGGGTCACTGTCAGTATGAAATGCCTGCATCCTTGCCTTGACTGGAGGGGGTTTGGGCTGTGCTGCTCCTTCTTGGAGAGATTAATTGAAAATATTGAAATTGCAGGCGCGGAAAAGAGATGAACGAATAGGTGCCATCGTGCCAAAGCAGTAAGCACAGAAGACTGGTTTCTCCTTGTCTGCCATTTTCATACTTAAATAAAATCTGCCTTAGTGCATGGCCATTTCCAAACGCTTCTTACTTGGTTTTTAGGTGCATACAAAGCTGAAGTGGTGCTTGAAAGTTTGCAAAGCCTTTAGAATTGTATGTATTTATGCTATGTCCAAAGAAATCAGCAGAATTATTAAATAACAGCTAATTATATAAATGAGCCAAACATTTTAAAAATTTTTTGAGTGGGCACATTTTTGTATTTGAAGAAATGGAAATGTTTCATACTCCAATCTTCAAAACACAATTGTGGCAGTGTATCATAAAAGAGTAAAAGAGCAATTAGAGGATCCCCTGAAAAAAGGTGTTTATGCTCATCGGGCTGCGAAAAAAAGTGAAATTCTCTCTAAGCACTCTGGACTGTACCAATTCAGAGTCACGCAGTTTGTGTACAAGGTGAAAGTTCAAGACTACTGAAATCCTTCCCAGAAGTACTCAACCAACAAAGATCACCACATTGGCAAGGTGTGTAACAGTCTTCAGTGTCACAAATGTACCCAGGATAACAAGCTTCTCTCACATTGTTTAATGTTAATGTTCGAGTCCATCATTAGGGGAACACTAAACAATGGTATGAGTGGCAGGGTTGCAAGGGAAAAGCCACTTCTCTCCAAAAAGAATATGCTTCTGTACACAAAGTCCTGTACACAATTAGAAGTCTATTAGACATCTATTAGCATTTTATGGACAGATGAGACAAAAATAAAACTTTTTGGTTTAAATAAGTAGGGCTATGTTTGGAGAAAGGAATACACTGCATTCCATCATAAGAATCGTATCCTATCTGTGAAACATGGTGGTGGCAGTGTCATAGTGTGACCTAATTTTGTTGCATTTGGGATAGGATGACTTGCTATCATTGACGATTCAAAGAATACTATGTAAGCCTCGTGGTTAAGAGTATGGACAGAAGGTCAAATCCCAAACTCTGCCAAATTCTGCCACTGTTGAGTCAGGTCGGAATGATCTAGCTGTAAAACAGAATTGCAAAAGAAAGTGGCTGATGCAGCACGACAATGAGCCTAAGCACAAAAGTAAGTCTAAATGGTGGTTAAAGAAGAAAAAAAGTTCATATTTAAAAATTTCCAAATCAAAGTAATGACGTTAATGCAACATAAAGCACCTGAAGCGCTATGAGTAAGCCCATCAACATACCAAAGCTGTAGCAGTTCTGTACAGAAGAATGGACTGAATGGGCTGATGAGCAGGGTCTCCGTTACCTAAAAACTTGTGTTATTGTTGCACAAGGAGGTCAGCTTAGATACTGAAATCCAAGGTTCACATACTATTATTAGTCAGAGAAATATTGGTGTGTTTTTACCAATAATATAGTTGCCTCGTTTGTTAAATTAGATTATCTTTATTTACTTTAAGGTCTTATAAAATCTGGTGATGTTTTAAATTATATCTATGTGCAAATGTAGAAAATTCTAAAGGGTTCACAGCCTTTCAATCACCATTTTACATTAAACTGTATTTTGATAAAACAGAGTGTGAGAATAAAAAGTATTAATGGTAGCATATGCGGTTCGGGTGCCTTCTCATTTTTGCACAGGATGTTGAGATTGAGTTTGAAATATTTCTAGAGCTATTCTTTGTGCTGCTGTTATCCAGTGCCATGTGCCTCAGGCTTGATTGCCAGTTCAGATAGTGAGAAACCTCTAGATTAATACAGTAGGTAAGATGGATTTAGCCAAGTGATAGTGAAGCCAGATCAGTACGACGAGAAAGAATAGTCATCTTCGAGCGCTGGGAAGATTGGCTTAGCACTGTTGCATGCTTGGCGGCAGCTGATCTGATGATACCTTTATTAAAAGCTCCTGATAGATAAGCCTGTTGTGGGTTTGTTCATTTCATTGCCTTCACAGAGAATGGTCAACTGAAAGATGGCTCCCTTGTTTGGCTTCTGTGTTTGTATCTCTCGCTCTTTCTTCCTTTCTTTCTCTCTCCTTTTGATATCAGGCTAGAGCAACAGAGCGCATTGGCCAGCAGCCAGTTTCTCAGCCATAGCACTCAGCCTGTAGGTCTGAAATGGAGTCATTGTGTAGGTTCACATTCAGATAGTGCAGGGAAAAGCAGACCACTTTACCGCTCCATGTATTTGGAAAAGCTTTTTAGCAAATATTGGCACACTATACTCCGCCTTTCCCCTTTGTCAATAAGGTAGGACACAACGTTTGGGGGGAGAGTTGGGTGCAGATCAAATTTATTAAACCCAGCAACACAGAAACAATGCAGCATCTGATCTCTGGAAGTCTTCTGCACCTCCATATGCCGTTCAGTATATTGGATTATAGTCCATGTTCTCGGCCTTTTAATCTGTATTAGTGGACTAGCTGCATTAATTGAGAAATAGTCAAATAGATTGTTTGCCATGGCTGCATTGGGGAGCAGAAGCAGTATGGGAACATAAGAGTACATGTAAACGACTGATTTGACCATCTGCAACACTAGCACCAGCTGTTGTTGTATAAAGATAAACAGAGTCTATCCAGGCTGCCGTAAATGTTTGCCAGCTACTGTTAAGATACAGAGTGATGCACCCTACTTATTTTACATGTATATAGGTTTGGTATTGTGTCAGCTTTGATCGTCTCAGAGTTTGCTAGATATTACTGTATCATCGTAGCCCAATTCACCATTCTACAGAATAAGTTTATCACTTCTTGCAGTTTGCCCCCATCCCCCCCTTCTGCCTCCTTGTCTGCCATTGCATTTTGCAGTCTCATTACCTGTTTAAAAGATGTGGGTAGCTGTAAATATATGCTAAAACAGAGGCTGAAACTGCTGAAGAAACAAAATCCAATTTAAATGTAATGGTGTTTAATATTTATTGAAAAATGTAAAGAACCAGTGGGGGCAATGCCTTCTGAGCAGGTGGGATTTACATAAATTGTTCCAGGAATGTTTTTGTCACATACTGCACAAGGAGCAATACTTGTCCATTTACTCAGTCTGCACTGCATATTTAAGAAAGGCTTAGGTACAGGCGCAAGACCATCAGCATCCTGAAGCCCTTTCACCCTGACCAATCTCTGCTTGCACAGGGGAATGTGTATGTTCTGGTGCTCTCAATCCATTTGTTGTAGCTATGCTCTGGAGCACAGTAACACAGCTTAAGTATGTAACTATCAGAGTGTTGTTTATGTGGAGAGGGTGGAGGGGACACTGATTTACATGCTCCTGACAGCTGGATTGTTGTAGGGACCTCATCAGCACAGTGTTCAATTCTTCCCCTCTCGTCCATATACTCTTTTCACTGACTCGCGTTCTCTCTTTACTGTTAGCCCCTCCTTTTTATACTTCCTTTACTCTTCCTGCTCCTTGCTGTTATCATGAGCTCAGACACAATGGTATATGTCACATTAACTACAATGAGCACAAATTACAAACTCGTTACTTTGCAGCAGTAAAAAAATAAGGGGATATTTCATTATAGGATATTTCGTTATGAGATGGTTCATTTTGAAGTATCCCCTCATTTTTGTAAGCAGCACATTTGAACATCTGAATAACGTATAGGTTTGGATGCATTGCTGATTGTTAGCTAATGTGAAAATTGGGACACATCATGGATCACCTTTTGGAGGAGAATTTGTGAGGCACAAGGTTACCTAAGGGTCACTGTGGCAGTGCTGTGTAGATGATTAGATATGTGCTTGTGATACCAGACCTTGCCAGAAGACACAATCAAGAGCTGAACCTGGGTCCTGTGGTGGTGGTAGAACATGCAAGAGAAAATTTGAAAACATATACTCACCGGATAAATAATTAGTCGTCTGTGATGAATGAACTTGAATGAAATGAACTTAATAGTGTGTAATGCCTTCACATATTCTGATGAGTTTCATGTAGACTGGGATTTTTGCCACACATTTTAAATTTTCCATTAATTAGATTCACCACCTCTTCTCAATCCATGAATCCTGTCATACACTCCACAGGTCTTTGCAGGCCAATATGGCTTACAGGAACATAAATTTACTACCACCTGAAACATGCAAGGTGACTATTTTATTGTCCTGGGAGTATATATTGCCATGAATATTTATTGACCTCAGTTAATGCAACAACCCACTCTCAATTCCAGTCTGGTGGATGATAATTTTAAGTCTAGAGAATGAAAGTGACACACATGACAAATACAAACACAAAAATAAAGCTACTTGCTTTACCAAAAAGACACTTGAATTCCACTGATGCATATTCTATTAATTTAGCAGATGTCAGAATATATACAGAATATAGAAGTATGTCTTTTTCTTTGTAGGCTCTCTGTATGGAAGTGCGAGGCCGAAGGAAGGGAATGGCCTCAGTGCTGAGGCTGTGCCAGAGGTTGCTGGAGGGATCGGAGGACCAAAGCTCTGAAGCCGAACGCCACTCACTTCAGTTTCTACAGGTGAACCTGGAGAGGCGCTGGGAGGCCATTGTCATGCAGGTGCTCCAGTGGCAGAATCATCTCAAGCGCACTCTGGGTCGAGAACAGGTGGGATATCAAATAAATCCAAGCTTGTTTGTATTCTATGAACTAAGCTAAGGATGCACTCATGTTTACTGCATCACAAACGTGTGATCGTCAATGATGTGTGAATTCTGTATATAAGTAACTGCAGGGCTGCAAAAAACCAGCAGGGCTTCCTGCAGTATTATCTATAACAGATTGTCAGTAAATACTATTACGTATACAGAACATTGTAACTCACAGGGTCACAGTACTATAGTTCACAAATAGTAATATTATCATCTTCATGTATTAAATAGTCTTTATTTAATTTGAAAATCTTAATACTAATACTGTCCGATTCCCACTCAAACTCAACCCAATCTTAACTGCAAAATAAGCAGCATTTTATCCAACAAACCAAACCTCCAGCTAGTGACTTGTAGCAGATGCAAGGTTGTAGCAGTATGTTAAATGTGGGAGTTCGACTTCCAGCTTTTGTTATGCAGATTCAGTGCATTCCTGGGTGCTAGCAGCACAGCTCTGTAGAGAAGCTCAGGGACCTGTTTGTGGATGTCCACTCAGTTATCCTGCTTTCATTTAAAGCAGCAAGACAAATGACTCAGCCCTCTCCAGCTCTGACCTTGCAGGGCTGAAGAGCAATTTCACTTTTGAAAGTGTTTTAAAAAAAGGAGGAAGAAAAATAACAGGGAGGGTCTGTTTTTGTTAATACAGTGTGCTGTGTGCAAAGATAAACTGTCCTTCTGCTGAAAAATGTAAAAGAAATAGGAAATTGTTGCTCCTATATTTGCCCTTCGTGTTTGAGAACTGAAAAGTTTTTCAATTTGGGCATTTTAGAATGGGTATTTATATGCCATTTATACCATTTTTATGCCAGCATAAGGGGTGGTAATTTAAAACTTTCACTCAAACTTTCAGTTGGCCATACCCACCAAACACAGGACACAATATCCTGTTCACAGCACAGTCTATCAATGACAGAGGAAGGTTACTGGCAGAATATAGTATTAATAATGCCTTTGGTACAAGTGTAGTTCAATGTAAGCAGAAGCAGTTTACAATGATGAGTTTTTATTCGATTAGGCTGATTGATTGTTCTGACTGTAGACGGTTTTTTATCATGCATTAGCAATCCAAGCTTCATCGTAAACATTTCCCTTATCAGCATGAAGAGAATAAACAGAAATCTAATAAAAATTCATTATATGCAATGTATGGCATATAAAATTAATGTTGAATTTGTGAGTTTATTAGATTAATGGGATAAAAGGATAATACTAATAGACCTTGCTCATTAACAAGATGCCAAGTAATTTGTATAATTGTATCCCATGTAGAATTCCTGTGTCTAAGCAGAATTTTAAAGAGCAAAAATGCTTCAGAGCTTAGCACTGGTTTGATCTCATGGAGATATTTGTGCCCTATTTAAAAAAATGTATTTCCTCTGAATTATGTCTATATTTTTACACCAATTTACTTTGACTCTATTCAGGTCCCAGGGAACCTGATTGAACCATCACTTATGGATCTCCGTGGGTCAAGTGAAGACTCATGGGAATGGGATGAAATGGATATGACAATAGTTAACATGGAGTCACAGGAATGTGACAGGCAAAACCTCAGTTCTGCAGGAGAGTCTATAATTACTACTGAAACATGCCCCAGACAGATCAGAAGCATTCTGAATGCCCCCCAGTCACATCCTACTTCTTCGCATGTTTATCAGGTGTTCAGTCTTCCCCATGTGGAGCTCTATCAACTGCCTAAGTTCAATGAGAAGACTTCAAATGCAGTCAAGACCATAGGGAAGCAGCCACTCTTAAAGAGCCTGAGCAAGGACTCCTCTTTCTCTTCAGTGGAGTCATTACCTGACATCATAGCAGGACTAGTGAGTGGAAAACAGGGATTGTCAACAGATGCAGCCAGACAATCTGAGAGTGAGAGCGGAATAGTCAGTGAAGGAGATACAGAAACAACAGTCAATTCTGAGATCTGTCTGATCTATCTAAATGACAATACAAAGTTTCAAGGTACTCTTACGTCTACTGTCCATTCTGTATCACCTTGTATAGACAAAGTGTCAGATGAAGATATAGACAGGATACTGGAACGTGCCAACAAATGTGCTGCACTCGGAGACAGTCTGGCTAAAGAGACTAAGGGTCAAAGACACTTCATGATAAGGAGGAAGCGAGAGGAATCTGGAGAAAGCAGGAGAAAGCACAGAA
This sequence comes from Parotocinclus haroldoi, assembly GCA_034779995.1. Taxonomy (NCBI): domain Eukaryota; kingdom Metazoa; phylum Chordata; class Actinopteri; order Siluriformes; family Loricariidae; genus Parotocinclus; species Parotocinclus haroldoi. The sequence continues at coordinate 16,820 of JAUZST010047655.1, read as the reverse complement.
AGGGAACTGTGGAGATTTTACTTAATGACCATTGTCTCATTCCTGACTCTGAGGATGAGGTCCATGACACTGAAGTATTTAGCGCAGGCTATGATGATGATGGGAAAGTCCGAAGAGAGTCTGCTCAGCTGTCTCATGGGTCTTCTCTAGACTCTCTCTATGCAGTGGGAGACTTATTTCCATTAGCCAAGGAGCCTATCACACGCAGCATATCCCTTGAGAGCTGGTTGGCACCATGTAAGAGTTTGGAGGAAGCAGGCAGTCCGGGCAATCTGGGAGACATATGCCTGGCCACTGAGTCTACTGGGGAACTAAGCAAGAGAACTCTGGAGCTGCTTAAAAGACTAGAAAATATTCAGACACCCCTAGACCAGAAGATGACTCGTAGCATTTCTGATGTCACCCTGCAAAGCAGCTCTCTTCATCTTTTGGGGCGAAGGCCCTGCTCAGGGGGTGCTCCTTCCTCTGTCAATGAGAGCTTGGCAGCTTCTCTCACAGAGCTGAGTAGTGTTGATGACTCATCATTAGCATCTGAGGATCTGGCTGTGCAGAGGAACCGCTGCATGGCCCAAAACTCCAACGCATCTTTCAGGAAGCACAGTCGCCGGCAGCAGCTAATGGATGAAGCAGACGCCAGTGTGAGCATGGTGGTGAATGTGTCTTGCACTTCGGCCTGCACTGATGATGAGGATGACAGTGATCTGCTTTCCAGTTCTACCCTCACTCTCACTGAGGAAGAACTGGGAATCAAAGATGATGACGACTCCAGTATTATCTCTGAAGAAGAATATATAGAAGGCACATTTTCCCCAGGGCTGGACTACATGAAGGGGGAGTTTCCAGGCTGGGTGAAGCCCAGAGTACAGAACAGAGAGAAGAATGAGACAGACCTTTGTGATGAGTTGCAGTGTGGGACTGTGTCCAGGGAGATTCTGTCTCCTGTGAGGACCACCAATGATTCTCATTTTTTAAACCGGGCTGCTCTCAAGCTTTTAGAGGTCAATACTGCTGTTAAAAATGACAAATTGCAGGATGTGGACAGTGACCACAGGGATGCTACCAGAAACTACATCAGTAGTTTTGTTGATGACATGGAGAATGGGAACGTAAGCAGCACAGTTATCAAAGGAAAAGATGAAGATGAACTCCTCAGAGAAGAAGGCAGTCTGATCACTAAAAAAGGAGACTCGTGTCAGGATTGCTACACCAAGGATGCTTTAAATGGTGATGTACTTGGTATGGTATCTACCTCATGTGAGCATATCGCCATGCAGTCTAAAGACTTGTCTCTGGAAGGCCAGTTGAAGGGAGAACTACCATGTCATGGCCACAGTCTGTCACCAATAGGAGCTCATGTGAACTCAGTGGAGCTGTTGGCTTCTTTTCAAAGCACTGTCCAGGAAAATCACAGAGGGAGCTCATCAGATTGCTGCAGCTACACATCCTTTCCCTCTAAGGAGGAGAAAGGTGAGAATGTCCACAGCTTTGTCATGGAGATCATTGACATGACTTCAGTGGCACTGAAAACAAAAGTCACTCAAGCAGAGCAACCTCAGGAATCTGCCAGCTCTACCTCGGTCTCTCAAATCAAGGAGAAAGTTCTGGAACACTCCCATCAACCCATCCATTTACGCAAGGGGGATTTCTACTCCTACCTGTCGCTTTCCTCCCATGACAGTGATTGTGGGGAGGTCAGTACATGCATAGAGGACAAAAGCAGCACCCCAGTTCTCTCCAGAACCCCCGAAATCCATGACGAAGAGCCCCTGTTTGAGGCCTGCACAGAAGAGGTGTACCTTGGCCCTCCTCTCTGCTACAGTATGTCAATTAGCAAATGGCCCACAAGATGCAGCACTAACAAACTCACAGCCTCTTTGTGTCCTCCGAATCAAGCTCCTCCAAAAGCCTGTGATGAATACCAAAAAGCACATGGTATTTCTCCAGGAAGTATATATGGAACCCAGCCTCAGTGCCATAATGAGGCTGCTTATCTTAATCCTTTACCATGTGAAACCCTGATAGACACTGTTGAATGTTTTGCAGATACTAAAATGCTTGAATCCAATATTTCCCCTGTAATGACTAAGATAAGAGTCTCTTGCTCCAGTACAAATCCTTTAAAAGAGGAAAGCAGCCTCTGTATTAATCCTAAAATTAACTGTCCCCCGATAAGAAAAAGTGATAGGGATGAAAGAGGTGATGCTGCACAGTGGATGAAACAGAAGAATGTCAAAAAAGGGCACAGCACTCCTCAGGAAGCCAAGTCATCTCAGAAACAGGTGCATTTACACCTTACAGTGAGCTCTGTTTGCATGTAATGAGAGTTGGGTGCATTCCTGCCATCTCAGTCACTAAATATTTAAGAAGGATTTTTATTTTCTCCCTCCCCCTCTTTTCTCCCATTTTGCCTCTCGTTTCTCCCCCTCAAGTGCTAATGGAATAAGGATTTGCAGTTGTAGATTTAAATTTCTAAGGTCTAGAGAACAGAATAATCATAATCAGTCCGATTGCATTACGATTTCTAAGCAAGACTGCAGTGGGAATCATTACTTAATTTCATGACTGTATGAATGATGTGTTTGTGTTCTTCTAGTGTTTTTTTTATTGCGTTTCTAGTTCTCATCCCAAATCTAATGTTTAACCTTAACGTTAAGTGAACTAAGTGTTTTATGTTAATACTAATCACTGACACTAAAAGCAACAGCATTAATGATTGGTCTCTAGTACTTTTCTCTTTCATCATATGACTTGTCAGGATGTATTCTGAAGACATGGCCAGAGTAATACTTAAGACTTAACATTGAAAATAGATCTAAAACGCATTAGGTCAATCAACTAGATTAAATCCTCAAAAGGAAATGGAAGATCCCTTTACATCTTACTGACAAAGTCCCATCATCGTTTTGATCTCAGTCTCTCTCTCAGATGCCAAGGTCAGTGAGTGGTGCTGGACTCGGGGAGACAGGCCGTAGGGCTTCGTTCACCACTCGCCGTTCAGACAGCTCATCAGCAGTGAAGAGTAGCATGAGTAGCAGACCCCAGGCCAAGGTTTGTACTGTAGGTCATGCATCAACACAAGCACTCACAAACACAGATGTGCACACTCTCCCTCTGGGTATCTTCAGTCATACCTCTGATGAATGGCTGATGGGTCTTTTCAACATCTTGCGGCACATTGCAAGCACCCCATTTTCCACATCAGTCCATACTGCAACTAAGCACCTTCCTACTCCTCATTAGTGTTTTCACAATGAGCAAAATCAGCAACGAGGTTACTTCTTTTAAACCCTACAGGCTTATTATGATGCTGATGACAGATGCATTTTCTGACTTTAGGTTCATTCAGATTATAGGCCACTGCATGATGACAACAGTAACAGGAAATTGATCTGAAAAGGAGTCATTATTTTTATTTACAACATACTTGCAAGCTTGAGACCTCAAAAGTGGGGATTTTTCTTACACAGAATAACCTGAGTTGATATTTGCACATTGTTTATTTTTTGATGTGTGAATGTGACAAATGTTATTTTTTGAAGTACAAATGTGACAAATGTTAAATACATAAACACTCAGCTAACTGCCAACATACAATTATCAGACATCTGTATTACATAAAAAGTGTCACTGTTAGAAGAAACACAACAGTTTATTTTTAAGTTATTCAAATGCCAGATATTTCAGTATAAACAATATTTTTGCTTGTCCTGCAGTGATGCTTTAAGCTTATTTCTCTCTGTGTGTGTATTAAAGATTTGCCCTGGGCTCACTTAAAACTTTAGCATAGTTATATAAAATATTATGCAAAATCACTCCAGTGCAGTGACATGTATTATTGCTTTTCAAATGAAAATAAGTTAATACCACTGTGGGAAGCAAACTATACTATGACATTTATTTGGAAAACTGGTTGAGAAGGACTCTCAGGAGAATTATCTCAGTAGGGTTAGCTTTTGGATTGTCTTCACTGTCATGTGAGTAAGTTCTGATTAAAATAGATAGATTCCATTTTATTGTCATCCCTCAGTACAAATACAAGGCAATACAATGCAGGGAGCATCTACCAGAAGGGCAAATAGTAGCAGAACAGTGCAATGAGTAATACTTACAGTGGTGCTCAAAAGTTTGTAAACCCTTTAGAATTTGCTATATTTCTGCATAAATATTGTTATGACATGTAGTAGGACCCAAAGATGCGGCGACCACGGCGTATAATAATAATGGGCAAATAATATAGAAACAAAACTAAAAGGGGGAAAGGCAGAGCAAAAGCTCCGAAACATAAGAAAAGCAAGTTGAAAAAGGCCCGCCGTTGTGTTGCCTCCCGGAGTGGGAGCAACGCACGAACAGATCGCGATAGACACTGTAGCGCTTAAGGGTGGGCGTCTCCCAAATCGCGAGGCAAAGAGGGACTCTGCAATGCCAGAGGGGGGCATGAGCTCGGGCGCACACATAGTGCGGGCGCGAATAAATCGCAGAAGACGCCAAGGCGGCAAAAGGTGAGCATGAGCTCGGACTCGCATGTAACATAAGCACCAATATGTTGCGGAAGGCATCGAAGCGCCAGAAAGCGAGCGTGAGCTCAGGCACATGTATAGCGCGAGTAAGTCGAGCCGGAGCGCGTTTTAATCAGACAGCGCAGCCGGCTGAAGTGAGACTCAATAGGTGCCGAGATCAAAAAGAGCGCGAGGTCAGGCGTGCGAGGAGCACACGCGTACAGACGGGTAAGCCCTCAATGTGTCCCTAAAAGACTAAGTACCTCGGGGGTTTTCCCTATACGCGTCCTTCGGCACAATAAGTGCCAGGACGTAACCAGCTGACCATAACGGAGATCGCAACGGTGTCGAGGTATATGTGTGTGCGCAGATGGAGTGAGTGTGGCGACCTGGCAATGAACAGCGCTAGAACCTGCCCTTACGTATGGGGAAGGCAGATGTTTGCAATCAGGTCCTAAATTAAGCACCAGATATAAACCGCCCCACCGATTGCTCTGTAACGGCAATCGGCGAGGACGGTGGATCGCTCCAGGGCGAGAGGTGCAAACCCTAATAAATATGACCAAAAACATTATCAGATTTTCCCACAAGTCCTAAAAGTAGATAAAGAGAACCCATTTACACAAATGAGACAAAAAGATTATACGTGGCCATTTATTTATTATTTATTAAGGAAATTGATCCAATATTACATATTGATGCAGCAAAACAGGCCCAAACCATCTCACCATAAGGTTACACACATGGGACAAGGTTCTTATGCACCAAAAAGTTCTATTGACTCACACCTGATTGTCATCATTGTTGAAAACACCTTAATCTAATTTCACCTTTAAATTAACTGCTAGTCTTAGAGATTTACATACTTTTGCCACACACAAGTATGTAATATTGGAACATTTTCATCAATAAATAACTGACTGTATAATCTTTTTGTCTCGTCTGTTTAACTGGTTTTAAAATGTTAAACCTCACGATATGTGTTTTTTTTTTTTTTTCCTAGAAACCTTCTGGAACTCCTGTGATTTCTGCATGTAAACCCTAGCTGTAGAAGTTCTGTATAATTATTCTGTGAGCTGGGATCTTCATTCCTGGTACAGACCTCTAGCACTGCAGTATTTTCTAAGTATCCTCCTCTGTCTTTAGAGCTCCAAAGATCTCTTAGTGATATTGTTCTTCTGTGCAAACTGCTCATCCTGGATCCCAGATCTGAGCTACCTCATTGGGCTTCCACCAAACACCCTGAGATACACCATAACAGTCTAATACATCTATGCTCATGTGCACATGGTAGCTCCCGTTATCACATTGTCTTCTACTGGCTGTTGTTATGTTAGCGTACATCGCAGAATCAGTAAGGGGGAATCTGATATGTTTAAAGGGGTGGCGATGATTTGAGTAAAATATGTTTTTTCACCACCCAAAGTGAAACTGCCCGAACTGATTGATGCTACTATACAGTGCTAAAATGTAGTCAGTAGCACCAGTAGTTGCTTTAGCATTATCAAATAGACAGTGTAAAATTTTAACAAATACACCAAGCACACATTCAAACTCACAAACCAACGAAGCAAATATCAAGAGAAACATGACACAAGGTACATGCGAATAAACTGAAAGGATACTTTGCCACAAAAGACTAGCCATTTCCAAAATCAGCAATAATGAAATTATACCGTCAGACAAACAGTTGCAGTCTTCTCTTGGTTGAAAGTTTTTTTATTCCACTATCTGGAATATTTGCTGCTTGAATCTGTTCTGAAAGCCACCTGAATCAGCTGGTTCTTTGCATTTGTAGAAAGATCTTTAACAGTCTGTTTGAAATGTTTGTTATGGAAAGTCTTAGAGCGTTTGCTTCTGCTTGGAACTGGTGCAGCTTTGTCAGCTGTGTAATTCATTGAGAAAAATGAGAGAAATAAAATGTTGGTTTCTTCATTTTCTATATGCAGCCATTCTTTATGTTTAAAGTAACTTTGGTTGCACAGTCAAACCAAGAGGCGCTGCCCACTGTCATAATAGTGTCTGAAAAAAACACTTATTTTACACAAGCAAAAGTCATTTTGACAGACATACAAATAATCCAACCGTAATACATTAATTTGGGTCATAGTGTCACAGTGCATCAAGTACTCTTATTTGGTGCTTATTAAGTTAAGCAATTGTGCATACGAGTAAAAATGTTTTTTTTTAAATTCTGTACAATATTGAGGGCCCCAGCTTTTTGAGGGGGCCACCTTCTATTCCAGTTATTTCTCATTTGCAGCTTTGACACTAGCTGTAAGCTGTAGGCCAAGGAGAGCTCTCCACCTGACCTGTTTGTGTATGATTTTTGCAGATGACAAAACCCGAATCACATACTAGTCCGCAAAAAAGTGTGCGCTGAATGCTATCTATGCAACCCAACAGTTGTGTATGATTGTGTGGCATGGATATTCAGAAATCTGATTGGATGCTGTGATTTCTGTCCTTTTATTTCAATCCCCAGGATTTAGAGAAGTCGACAAAGTGTTTAAACTTTAAACAGTTATGTGCCTTGCAGATTTTTCATATACCTTTTGTTAATACACTGCTTTCCCGTTATAGTAATTAGTGAGAACGTTTACATCAAAGATGGCTGAGGCTGATGTTTGGGAATGATTGGGAACTGTATATATGTATACTGTACTTTCAAATCTTGATGTAAAATATCAGTATAAATGCTTGATGTTAGCGTGCAACTCTGTGACGTAGATAAGTATAAACCTTAACATACTTCTTTGCATGTCTGAAAGTGTATCATCTCTTCAGAAATAAACCTAATTTATCGAAGATTGTTTGTACTGTGTATTTCTTAATGTAAGACTATAAAGATACGATGTGTGAGTGTGAGAGTGTGATGCTCTGGAAAATTGAAAAATGTACAGCTGGGAACATTTATCTTTCCACAAAGCTCCTACCAATATTGCTGTAGATCAAAGATGCCCCTTAATGACAAATAGATTTTCTAATTGCAGCGGCATCTTTCAGCAGGATAATGTATCCTGAACTCATGCAAAAACTGCTTAGAGAAGGCAATGAAAAGAAAAAGGTATTGAATTTATTTATATATTGCCCAGTTCTAAAACCGATCTAGCATCTGTGGGATGTGGTGGACAAACAAGACTTCTGTCAGATACCACAGAACACCTTAAAAGGTTTTGTTGAGTCCCTGCCTCAAGGGATCTTGATGACATACAAGGGTCCTACAATCCTGAAGCAGGAAAATGTTAGGATGATAGGGAAAATAAAATTTTAAAAAAATGCAGTGTCTTACATTTACTTTGACGTTTATTTTTTTTGCAGACAGTATGAACCCAGAATATTTCATGTTTTGTTTGGGCAGCTTCATTCCATTTGTTACCATACATCAGTTGTTGTATTTCAGACCTGCAACACATTCCAAAGAAGTTGGTACTTAAGGCCAAGTATTAGAGTTAAAAAAGGTGATGTTAACAGGTGATTGTAATCATTATTTGGTACAAAAGTGGTATCCAGGAGAAGCTGAGCCTTTGAAAATGTCAGCAAATGCGTGAGAAAATTATTGAAATGCTTAAAAACAATTTCTCCATATACCGTGCGTAATATCATTAAATAATTTCAGGAATCAGGAGGAATAATTGCACTAGTTTAAGCTAAATGCCGGTGATCTCTGATCCCTCAGATAGCACTGCATCAAGAACAGCCATTCAACAATAGTTTATATAACCACACGGGCAAGGTATTACTTTAACAAACTTCTTTTCCAGAGACATCCATACATTTTTAACTAGACAATGCAAAACCACATGCTGCATACATTACAAATTAATGGCTTTTGAGTAGAGGGTAAGAGTTCTGGACTGGTCTGCCTCCAGTCATTACCTGTCCACAATAGAGAATATGTGGAGGCCTTTGAAAAGAAAGATTACACACCCTAAGACATAAAAGAAACTCTTGTAAAAACTCTTGCTTGTCCATAGAGACTTGGTTTGTTAATTTGATTGAGAACTTGGCTGGCTTGCACAGAAACATTGACCTCAACTCCATCAGACACATATGAAAATACAATGGAATACCAAATGTAGCAGGGCTTATTGTATAAAATCAGAAGATGACCTCACAGTCATGTGAAATATGGGGTCAAACATCATATTTACACTAATGTTTTGGATGTAAATCTTTGGATTTCCACCAATTCTTGTGTGTATATCGTGCATATATACGGTCACTGGCACTCCACCAATCCGGGCTTTATGGTGGAGTAAACTCACAAAAGAAAAAAAAACACATGAAAGCCCACCTGAGGTTTGCAGAAACCACCTAATGGACACTTATGTGCTCTGAGGAATTCGCAATTTAAATTTGGCCACTGCTATAAGCATCATGTTTGGAGGAAACCAGGTACTACTTACCACCTCCTCTATACTATCCCTAGAGTGAAGTAAAGGTGATGGCAGCATCATGTTGTGGGGTGTTTTTCAGTAGCATGGTCATATGGAAAGCTGAATGGAGAAAAGTACAGATATATTCTTAATTTAAAAAACCTGTTCCACCCTGGACCTCCAACAGCCAAGAAAACACAAGTGTTTTGGGGCCAACTTTGGGAATGTCCTTGAGTGGCCAAGCCAGAGCTCTGATTTGAACGCAATCAAACATCTGTGAAGAAACTTGACAATGGCTGTCGACTGACAGTCTCTGGCCAACCTCACAGAGCTTGAGAGGAGAAGTGCAGAAAATTCCCAAAACCTGATGTGCAAACCTTGTAGCATCATTCCTAAGTAGGCTGGTGGCTATAATCACTGGCAACGGTGCTTCAATAAGTACTGAGTAAGGAGTATGCATAGTTGTCAAATCAATATTGTAGTTGACCCTTTTCAGCAAAATTGCTACATTTTAGTACAAGGTCACAACAATTGTTAAAAATGTAAATGGTGAGTGTACACACACACACACACACACACACACACACACACACACACACACACACACACACACACACACAAACAAACACTTAGGTATTAAATGTATTTGGCAACCCTTTGCCTATAGCAGCATACTGTAGAACAACCAGTCATCCTGTTGGCCAATCTTCCCCTCAAATCATGCCATCAAACCTCACACATGGTTATTTCCATGGCTAATGTGCTGTTTACAGGAAGTGTTGATTCTACCGTCCGTACCACAGGCCCTCAGAGATCCAGACATACAGTAGCGTCACAACCTTGAAACTCTTCAGCTGCCAATCAAGTGCTTTCTTGATTGCCGAGCCGAGCCTGATAAGCTATCTACTGCAATCGCCCATCGGGTGCTGCTGCACCACATGCCTGTTTGTTGATGATGAGTGTGTGCTTGCATCAGAACCAAATCAGACAGTCCAAATGAAAGGCACATATTTGAATTCAGTTAGGAGACTACGGAATAAAAACAGAAGGTACATGTTTGGTGCCTTATTTAATGGTAAGTGTTAAGGGTAAGTAATAGAGTTGGCTGCCTTTCATCAGTGTACAATAGCTCTGAAGGGATATTACAATAATGGTAGGTGTGTGATAAGTTGCCTTGTTAAATAACGACAGACTGCAGTACTTGTATTGTTTTTGTTTTGATTTGTTCCATGTTTTAGGGAAGTTACAGAAGAGATAGAAGAGTACAATGTGAGGTACGAGTAGATCAGGAGTTTTTTCATCAAATAATCCAATGCCATTCACAGTTTTAGAGTGTGAATAAGGTGCACGCTTGGAAAACAAATGCCATCATATGACACACTCCATTCCACCAGAAATGCTTCCAAAACATCAGTAGATTATCATAGTGCCTGAAATTCTCTTTAATATTTCATAAAGGTTTTTACGTTGACTGATGGCACTGATAAATTAGGATGGAAATTGAATCCTACATCATCTTCAAATGAACAATTAACAGAATATTTCTGTATGAAATGGAAATTACTTTAAAGGTAGTAAAGGTCATGTGTATCGAACCATGATGCCTTTGCAATTACAAGCAGTCAGAATGTTGATTTGGAGTCTTGCTAAGCATGAGGGGGGGGTCAAGTTTTCTTTGTTGAGAAGATTATACAAAGACTGACTTATTACAACAAAGTGTGGTGAATTTTTCCACATGGGTGTCTGTGATGGATAAAAGAACATACAACTGACAATCAAATGTCACCCAGATCCGTGAAGACATTGACAGTGACTAAAGTTTCATATTCGTAATGTTTCACTAATGTATTCATAATGATAAAATAAAACACACTATAACGAAAAACACATCCTGATGTAAACAAAATGTATTCGCTTTAGATTCTTTTTTCTGTCCACTATCCTGTGTATTTAACCTGATGTTCACAATGCACCATGACCTCCATGCTTGTCTCATAAAAGTGCTGCTGGGGTTCAGTCAGCAAGTGAAGGTATGATGTAAAAAGAGAATATTAGATGTAGCGTGTTACCAGTGAAGATGTCCAAATATCCAGCACTACTTGACAAAATGTCATCAACACTGGCAGCTTTTGTGTATCAAAGTAACAATGGGGTTAGAAAAGGCATGATGTAATATCAATTTGATCAAAACTCTGAACAAGGCAATCAGTCTAAGTATGAATCTTATTACACTAATTGTTTTTAACAACAGTGTGCATTCAATGAATTCCAGGACAGAATCTAAATCTACCAGTTGTTCACTCTTATAAAACATAATTCTCCTTTTCACTGTTCTAAAAACATCCTGCAACTGTTTCACTATTATAAAAACCCCACTGCTACAAAAATGTTCATAAAGCAATCTGCTTTCATTAATTCACTATATATAAAGTCTTACTGCCTTATCACTACGTTAAACATACCATTATTTCATTATTACAAAAGAAATGGTTATGAAACTCTCTTTCTTTGTCATCATAGCTAAGAATTTTAAAAATGTTTACTATTATGAAAGTTTACAGTTGCAAAAACAACCTCCCTTTTTCACTAAGAAAATAAATATGCTGTTTTTTTCTCTGTTACCGGAAAATGTACTGGTACTGTTAAAAAACATAAACTCATATTCTAATTATTATAAAATATCCTGACTTTTCCACTATTATAAAACATACTAATGTTTTTCTCATAAAATGTTACTGTATCTGTAAAATTACTTTCAAGTGGACAACATATTTGTCTCTTTTATGAATTACAGCAAATGAATTTTCACTTTAATTTCAATTTAAGCATTTTATTATAGAATAACAGTGAAAGCCCAAATTATATGAAATGCTGTATAGAGAAAAGATTTGTAAATCCTGTAAATGATTTATGACGATGGGTCTGACCAACATCTTTTTATTTAAACAATTTGCTTAACCTAATGACACACACTCACACACACACCATTTGTAGAGAATTTATTAATATTTGTCAGTATGACATTCAGTCAGTCATGTAGACACTGGTATATCTCTACATTTGATACATTGTACAGCACTAATTAGGATTCACTTTGATTACAGTAAACTATATACTTACATTTAGTACACTCTAATATATGAGAATAAGATAGTTGCAGATTGAAGTTCTGACAATCCAATAAAATTGAGGTTCAGCTTTGGGCTGAAATCTACTTTTACTTTTATAATATTGTCAGGCAGTATACGATCTGTATTAAGATTGGTATTTAGGTGAGGTCTGGGTTTTGGATCATTATATTATGCAGACACGGGCAGTATCAGTCACTGTGAGAGAAAGATTGGGAGAGAGAAGTAAATGACAGAGGTGCTGGCCCCATTAAAACACTAAAGATTGCGCTTAGTCTGTTCATGTAATTTGAGGGTTAGGTGATTGGATTCCAGACGTGTCATCAAAGCATGGTGGGAAACAATCCTATAAGAAATAGCAGAGCATTGTAGAAGGGCATGTAGAGCTTATCGTCCAGGATAAATAAAAACCATGATGTCGATTTGCTCTGCACCTCCAAATCAATCATTTCCATGCTGAAAGTTTTTTTTTTCCACAGTGCACTGTCTGTAATTTTTCCCAGCAGTTAATTCATCATCTATCCTGAACTTCAGTGCTCCTCTACAAACACAGAGGAGCAATCTTTCAAACGGCATTACAGTTTTGAAGTAATAGATGTACTTTCAGAAGCCTTTGCCCCTTGCTTTTTAAATGAGACCTGCCCAATCAATCAATGTGGGAAGAAAAGTCACATAAAATTTAACTCTAATATGCAATGAGCAAAAAATTATTAAAGCTCCCCTACATTTGCATTTACCATCAAAAGAAAAGGAAAGTGCAATCAGTGATGAATAAAACTAGGATATGCATACTGATTGTGCCTTTAAAAAATAGCACAAAATAACAAGTCTATTTCTGTCAGATTTTAACTCATTTGACAGGTTTCAATTTAACAGGTTTCATACTTAATTAAGTCAGTTTGTGTATTCTCAAATTTGTTTGCACAAGAAATCACGCGCGTGAATATATCTAATGCATATTTCATGTCTTTTGATTTACAATTAAAGGATTAAATGTGTAATCAAGATCACTATAATTGCGGAGCTCCAGCCATGTCTATATGGCCATATTCATCACAGCAAAGCAGTCTGCCATTTACAGTAGTAAAAGAATGAAATGTAATTCAGAGTTGCGGCTTTAATTATCCTGTTCAGATAAAGCCTATACTGATGACCTTCTGATTCTAAGAATTATCAAATAATAGACATTCATTTTAACAGGAGGTTCGATAAGCCAAATGACTTGCAACTGGTTGTAAAAGCTAAGTACTCCTAAGTATGCCCTTGACTTCATTCAGTATGGACCTGGTGCTGATAAGCATCGAGTCAGGGAAGCCGGGGCTCGGAAAACAGAAGAAAAGAAATGGGAGCTCTGTGGGTTGGAGCCTCGGAGCAGTTTGTTCAGTCAGCAGGGGAGAGATTCCTCTTTGAGGATGAGCGGAGAGCGTGAGATGGAGAGAGTTTGGACAAACAGCAGGACTGACAGCCCCAATCACAGTTTATACTGCTTCACATTAAGCTGACTTGTCAACATGTGGTTTGGAAGAGAATGGCAGGCACTGTGTCGTTCCTTCCATAAGGAGGCTCACCGCAAGACTATAACATAATCCTTGGAAAAGAGAATTCATGCACTTTTATAAGGAAATGGCAGAAATGTCAAGATATATGACTGCAGTTAATTTTTTTACTCTTGCAAGGAAGTAAACCTGTCAGAATATAGAAGGCACATAAGATTGCACTGTATGTTTAATACTTCTTATTTGTTACACAGATTGAAGAACTTCAGCAAAGTTCCAGAATTGGAGTTTAGGACATTGCCATCAACCGATATGCTATGCACTCCCAGCAGAAATGCTTTATATTGATTCCATGTGTACTCATGGAGGTGTGCACCACCAGATCAGTCTAAGCATGTGGGAGGCCGGCTACCACCCTGGATCTGTCTCATATAGTTTACCACAGAGCTGCAGACAAATAAATGCAATACAGACCAGTGCAAATACCCAGGGAAGTAAACAGAAGAAAGTGTTAATCTAATTGCATCAGAGCCTGCGGTGTCAGTTTAAACCTTCCAGTGCAATCAATTTGATGCCATCTGAGGAAAATAGTGGCAAAGTGGAGGTGCTTTTGTGCCCTGTTTATTAAGGCGGTTTCATTAGACGTGGTTACAGAGAGGTATTCCATTTACTGTCTCTCAGGTGGGAAACCTGGCACATCTTTATTGCTCTATAATCATGTCAACTCATTATCGAAGGGAGCGTTTTTCATTGAAGAGATAGGGAGTGAATTACTGTACCACAGTGCACAGAGTACAAGCATCTTTATCATTGAGACTCTTATTATGCCTCTCATTTGCTAGCTTAAACAATTTATGTTATCTGTTGTGCCGTGCCACCTTAAATATTCCAGGTGACAAACATAAATCTGGCTGGCATGTGGATGATATCTGATATTTATTATCATTTTCAAGGGCTCCTTGTACTTTAAATGCTCTGATGTACATTGAGACTATAAACAGTTGGAAATACATGACAGAATGACATAGCAATGTAATGTATGTTATTATCAGCCCTTTGTCAAAGGACAAGAGTGCCACAGAAGAAGATTCATGAGCATTAACTCCATATTTGCATTTTGGAATATTTTATAGGTAAACACTCAATCACTTTCAGAATGATGACAGTTCAAGGACCTAAGTGTCATTGAGACTGTTTTTTTCATTAATTTCTTTATAAACAGTGCCTCTATCACTAATTGGAATCATTAGTACTGTAATTGCTTTGCAGATTTTAATGACAGAAAACATATTCCTTCAACAGACTGATACTGTGCATAATCCAATGTATGGATTTCTGTCATTTTTTAAAATACAATATGCAAGATAATGCAACATTACAAATGATTACAGGGTAAAGCTCTTATGATTGGTGACAATTTCTAATACTCGAAGGTCCTACTAGAATAATAAGGACTAACAGTATTTGTTTGCCTACTAAGCCTGCATTTTCTTGTTCCTGGACATGGTATCTCTTCCCAGAAAACACAGAGTGAACGTTTAACTGTGCTTTGCACTAGACTTTAGCCCGTCGCAGGGCTAGGTATTGGTTGCTGTTGTAGCACCAGATCGACACAGCAAATCATGCCTAGGTGCGATGCTTGATTAACTCAGGTCCCTGCGGTGGTGAACTAGTGTAGTAGACTGCTGTGCCACCTGAGTACCCAGCTATCAGTATATCCTAGACAGACAATTTAAAAAAGTACAATGTGTATAAAAAGAAGCAGGTGTACTTAATAAAGTGATAGTGTATGGGTACATTTGCACATATATAGCTAAAACATAATTGCTAGTACATAAATATATACAAAAAACAATAACTAATCCTCGTCTTGTCCTTGAACATTCTTGAATCATTGAACTTGCCGTGTGGCAGCGGTTTCTGGAGTGGATGGTTTGATCTCATGAATATTGTGTGCATCTTTCTACTCAAAAACATCAACAATTTCTTATTCAGTTTAGTTTACTGTGACATACTTATTGAAAAATTATGATGGTGTTTTTTATTTTTATTTTTTATGTTTACATGTAGTGGACTGAAAGAAAGAAGTCACAAATAATAAACATACTTGAAACTGGTAGTTATTTACAGTAGTAAATAATGCAATTTGTCACTGCCTGCTGCTTATGTGTAGTGTGTTTGTGAGAAAGAAATGGTTGTTTTTTAGAGTAATAAACAACCGGGTTAAAGCTTAAGACCCCAAACATTTAACAGTTATATATGCAAACCCTTTGCATTATTGAAGTCTGCCAGTGTTACTTTGCACACACACTGCACATATTTGCTCAGGGTATGCATACAATTAGAAAAGGGAGCACTTTTGGTGGACCAGGTTTTTGCTAAACATACTGTTGTAAAGTCTTTATCAAATAGTGTTTTGTAACCTTAGGAATGCTAGGAGTCACAATCAAAGACATGCATTAGGTTAACTGATGTCTCCATAGCGCCCCAGTGTGAGTGTGTGTCTGTGTGTGTGTTTGTGTGTGCTGCAGTAGATTGATGCTCTGTCTAGGTCTGGTTTGCTCAAACCCGTTTTAAGTAGGTTTGAAAATAAAATGAATAAACATTATTTTGATGCTTTGCACAGGTGTACCTTAGGTTGGACACAATAAAAGGTCACTCAAAACATGAAGTGTTATCACACAGCACAATGCCACAGATGTCACAAGTTTTGAGGGAACGTGCAATTGGCTTGCTGATTGCGGGACAGTTCATCAGAGCTATCCATGTCCATGATTTGAAGGTTTATTTCTCTACCATAAGCTGTCTCCAAAGGCATTTCAGAGAATTTGGCAGTACATCCAACCAGCCTCACTTTTGTTTTGAATCAAGTGGTCCACAGTGACAATGGGGTTATGGTATGACCAGGTGCATGTTATGGAAAACAAACACAGGTGCATTTTATCAGTGGCATTTTGAATGAACCAGAGATACCATGATGAGATCCTGAGACCCATCACCTCATGTTGCACCATGATCAACCATGTGGCAAGGATCAGTACACAATTTCTGAAGGCTGAAAACATCCCAGTTCTTCCATTGCCACCATACTCAATCAGTCTATGGGGAAATGTCACCCATTGGGCATGTTTGGGATGCACAGGATCAGTGTATATGACAGCGTGATCCAGTTCCTGATAATATCCAGCAACTTTGCACAGCCATTGAATAGGAGTTGGACCAACATTCCACAGGCCACAATCGTAACCTTATCAACTCTATGCAAAGAACATGTCTTGCACTGTTCCAGTTGCAGTTGTCTGTTCCATTCTGATATATATA
>JAUZST010047644.1:0-25439 GCA_034779995.1 Parotocinclus haroldoi | reverse complement strand
CACACACACACACACACACACACACACACACACACACACACACACACACACACACACACACACACACATATATATTGTTTTGGCCATATCGCCTATCCCTCATAGAGGGCATGACATTTTGGGAGCCATTCATTCACACCTACAGAGGTACTATTTTTCTCTCCAACACTATGTGGTGAAAGGGAACAAGCATCCATGCAGTTAGATGTTTTCCTCCTGGTTCCAAATCTATAGAGACATTAGGTTTAACCACAAAACGAAAAGACAGAAAAGCGTGACATAGGCTGCAGACTTTTCAGTGTTCCAGTGCAATGTGTTTTCTTTTACCCCGGCTCCAGAGTTAATGAGAAGAATCCTCATCTTCAGTCCACCCTCGTCTCATTTCAGCACGAGCTCATGCACACATACACACATTCACCCGCGCACAAAAAACGTGCATGCCTATTAGTGCAAAATTAACATAATTACACTAATGAACCAGTAGAGAAATCTTACCTGGTATCCACAGCCAATTAGTTAATTAAGCTTTTTTAGTTGCAGGACCATGTGGAACTGTGTAATCTCTATAAATGTTTCATATGAAACTGTTAGTCCAGCAGGGTGAAACGATAAGGGGGGGTGGGGGGGGTTGCAGGTGTATCACACTTCATGGTGCTAGAGCTCTTCTGCTCTGTTAAGTACTCTGCTTACATAAAGATTATACACCAGCAGCTTGAGTAAACACTCTAGAGAACCAGAGCCAGCTAAGAAGCGAGCAAGAGAGGAGCATCACGCAGGCAGTAAACACAACCGCACACATGCCCAGGCGACGCAAGGATCCCAGACCGCATTTAACAGAAAGACAAGCACCCGCGCCCACAAACACAGTGATTCGCTGCAACATTAATCATGAAACCACCAACCGTCACATATCTGGGCTTTACACGCTGGTTTTCCACACAAACACATGCCTGTTTTCACTAAAAGAAGATAAGCTGGCATGCTTTTACTGCTTCTTAATGCAAGAAGCCCACCAGCATAGCATGTTATCATTTGCGACTTTCCGTCGATACATATCCCATTCATTACATTAAAGTTGAATTGATTTCTGTCTCGAATGTCCTTACTGTGGCTCCAAGCACTGTGGCTAAATACGATACTAAGTTTGGGGGTCACTTCCCAATGACAAACACTATTACTGTAGATGGAGCAGACAGATCTGACTTCAGCTTTAATTACACAGACACTATAGGAGCCACAGCAGGGACAAACTCACTTTCACTTATGGCACTGTACTCAAAATATTGAATACAGCTGCGGATACTGTTTCAAAAGCCACGGAATTCTTTTTATAGATGTGTCGGTGCTCTAAGTTAGTAACTTGACACTGCCGTGGTAAGGTTTCATGGTAAGTATTTCATGTAGATTTCATGTAGATTTCCTCATTTCATATATTATCTATCCCAGAGGGTGACATTTTGGCTACTGCCGAGACCCATTAAGTCCCTATTTCTTTAGCTTTTTATATAATAAAGATAACACTAATCACATAACCTATAATTTAACCTAACCTATAACCTAACATCAATAATTAACTAAACATGAAGTTAACTACACTTAGCTAACTGCTATTTGTCTCCATTTGTGAGTCAAAGGACTAAATTGTTCCATCATGTTATCCACATCAATTTGACTACTTTAATCGTAAATAATTACATTTTACTTCTTGTATTTTACACTATAGAAATATTCATTTAATCACTGGGAAGAATTAAAGATCCAACAAAATCTATTTAGTACTTTAGAATAATGTAAATACATAAAAACACACAACAGTGATCAGCAGTACCATATTGTTTTCATGTAAAGTATTCAGTTCATTAGAAACAACATTTTCAAGTTATTTTTTGTACCAGGGTAGGTTGCCAAACTATGCAGTTAAACTGGACTCTTGTGCTTATGTAGTGAAATGCACTATGTATGAATTTAGAACTGTGTTACCTATAGGCTAATTAATCAATGCAACACAGAGGACGTGCGTTTTCGCTAATACCATCAAGGATGTGATTCGGTCGCAGGCATGAGCTGAAGATGAGTGCCATAGATCATCACAGCTGAAAGATCATACTATTGCTTTTATACAGCAGGGTGTTTTACAACATAATAAACACAATAAATCAGAGACGCCCTAAGACTGATCCTGAAAATGTTTTAAAAAGGGTGGGCAAATTGTTTTGCAATAACTTGTCATGAAAATGTCTTTAATTATCAGGATATAAAAGTTTTACCACGTTGCCTGTTTTATTAATGGAAATGCCACACCAAATGGGTTGTTGCTACTTAAGAATACTTTTTAACCAATCAGGGTGTAAGGTTGAAACTATGTGGAATGTAAGGTATCATTTTGAGGAGTTGATTTTTCGCAGTAAACACATTGTATATTACACATTTTAATGTCAGTCATTATTCTGCACCAAAATAATAGTTTTAATAAAACTAAAAATGGATGAAAGTGCCTCTGCAGAATTTCCATCCAATAGAAGCTGTGCTTAATTAAGTTTAAGTTAACCTTAAGCTTAAGTTTACCAAAACAACAGGATAAATCAAACAGGACAAATCACTGACATTATTGCTTAACCTTTCAGTTAATAAATGCAGTCAGTTAAAAATATGAATATTAATGTATATATTATATATGTTACAATACGTTATTATGTTTATTGAACTGCCCAATCGGATCAGGATCTATTCTGTTGAGAAAGATTTTGAGTAAGGTTTGCCTCCTGGTTTGAAATGTGTAATGTCCAGTAAACATTGCGGTCATGTCATTTATTATTGAGTAAATTGCAGAGGCCTGGATTCTGTTTGGTCATACGCTGTTAATGAATTATCTACAACACATCTCTGAAGTGAGCAGCTTTAAAGTTGAAGCACGGTCAATCAAGTTTGTATCAGTGAACTCATTTCAATAAGCTCCAATATGCGTTATCATTTCAACATATCATTGATTAACTGAAAAGGTGTATAGAACTATGTCTGGGTCCATAGTGCCTGCTAATTTGCTTTTTATAAGATCATGTTTATTTCATATATGCATATATTACACAGTTAGTATTTATATAAGCATTATTTGCCACTGCCGTATTTATCATAACATGTTAACAGTGCATAACATCCGTTTACACATATGTCCATTGAAGGACAAGATTAAACTATGTTTAAAACAGGATTCATTTAGAAATGCACCAATTGTAACGTTTTCCGATTTTTTAAAACATATTACTGGCCACTTCCGGTTTTGGCCGATTCATTTTTTTTTCTGTCCAAGAATTACAAACGACAGCATACAGATCGATTTGGTAAAACTTTGCTTTTAATTCAAACGTCTACCATTACAAAGAAAGAAAGCAGCAGATGCCTGCTTATGTCTGGTTCTGCACTCTCAGCAGAGCAAGCTTTAGCTTTGTCAAAGTCCGCATTTAAATTTATGGCATTTAGCGGACGCCCTTATCCAGAGCCACTTATAACTTGCACAGTCTTACAAATCAAACAACGGTGGGTTAAGGGTCTTTCTTAAGGACCCAACTGTGGCTGCGTAGCAGAGGTGGGTTTTAAACCCAGGACCATCAGGTCCAGAGTCCAGTACTTTAACTGCTAGGCTACCACAGTCACATACTCAGTGAAGTGATGCTGTTTTGCCTGTTTTGCTGTTCTTCCTCTGCTACTTAGGTTAGTCATGTATACTGCAAACAGCACTCACTCATAGTGAGCAATCTGAAAGCTGAAGACATGGTTGTAACCCAAATATCACCACATCACTACTCCCTTACTAATACTGCGCTATATATGAACAGAAGTGAACTCTTAAGTGAACTTACTAGTAGCATTGGAGCACAACAGAAATCTACTTATACCTAACGTGCTCATCATTAGCAATATTAACAGCATTTAGCAATATATTACCTTGTCACATACACACACTGGCCTCTTCATTAGGTACACCTTGCTAGTACTCTTGCTTGTGCTATAGATTCATATGGTGCTGGAAACATTCCTCTGATATTTTGGTCCATATTGACATGGTAGCATCAAGAAGTTGCTGCTGATTTGTCAGCTGCATAACCATGATGCAAATCTCAGCTGGTGAGTGGCCATCAGCTAATGTTGCACAGCAGCTGTAATGGAACTTGAGAATAAGTTTCTACTTGTGACAGAAAGCTGATACAACATGGGGCAAAAAGTAAGAGAGTTGAATGCGGTACACTTAAGTTAAATGTGCTGGTTTCTCACTGCTTCTCAGTCGTTTCCCTGCACAATTCTAAAATAAATATTGGTGCTGTAAACGCAAAAGAAAATACGCTGCACTGCCACATAATGACAGTTTCTAATTCCCAAAATGTTTTTTTTTATTTACACAGCATTTGTAATGACACCAGTAACAGTGTAGTCAGTGGTGCGGTTTTATAAACGCATGCAGAGTCAGTGTGAGTGGACTGCTTTCTTCTGAAATACATAACTACACTGCACTGCACCATTAAAAGACAGTTTCTCGTTCCACAAGAGTGTTTGGAGGAAAGAGAGCAAAATATATAGAGAAAAAGAGAAGGAGACAGCGAAAGAAAGTACGAATGCATGATAAGGAGAGGCTGAGTGAATCAATGCACTGCATGCAGTTTTACAGTGAAATAAATGAACACATATTGCATAGTAAGGGAAAATAGAAGCTCAATAGGTGATAAATATTGATTTAAAAAATCAATCTATGGGAAACACTGGATTATCTTGGCTATTTAGTGAATACTGGTACACTGCAGTATCCCACATCACATTGATATATTTGTTTATTTTTGTTACTTAATGCCACATCAGCATCAACATGACAGGAACGAGCTTATGAAGACAAATATTGCTATATAAGTTCTAATATATAAGTACATATAATTAAAATGGTGTTCAGACAACATCCAGATAGCATAACATGCAATTTCACAGCATGTGCTATGTTTAATAAAACATTTTGTATTTGTAACCATTAATGGCTAAGAATTATTACATGCTGTTTATTAACAATGAAAAATGTGCAACAAATGGCAAGTTGCTGTAGAGGTGGAATAAATCAGGTTTTGATGCTGTGATGTTATTGGAATATAATTAAATATGGTGCCAGACAGCATGTGCACACTCTGGTGCCAATAATTCATACAATACCCTAATTAAATATAATAACTAAACAAAAAAGATAGCAATCTCACTGCAAATCTACCTGTCAAAACTCAGGCTGTACATATACTTTAGAAAACACTGACTGTTTTCATTTGAACAAACAATATTTAAGAGCCGTTGATTTGATAATTACTACAGTAATGCAATCATTTTATCCCTATAATCCTTATATCCTTATACACAATGACGGGTGTAGCTTCTTATTTCTCAAGCCACTGCGTTGGAATATGTATACTGTGGTCGTGAAAAGGAAGTTACATACCTACAAATGGATCAAAATATTTGCCTGCATCAAGCAAAGTAAATGAAGGACATTGGTGGAATGACTGGTAATGGGTTAAGAAATGTCAAACACATCACTAAAACAACGAAAAGTGGTGGTGAACTGTCCCAAACTCACAAAAATGTTGTCAAACAACAAAAAAAAAGAAAAAATGTGACCATGATCGAAGATCACTTAAATGCCTGCTAAAATGAAATTGCAAAACTTTGAGCTATGTCTAATAGTGAAACTACTACACACAAAATGTAAAAACAATGAACATAACTGGAGCTGAACAGCTGTGCGGATAAAAGCAAATGAAAGATAGTGAAGCTAATTGAAAAAACCACTCCAAGGAACACAAGAGTGATGGTAAGAAAGTTGGTTTCGGTCGGTCAGCTCAAGGCTCAGCAACTATATACAGCAATAAAATATTGCAGCCGAGTCGCTGAATGTACCGAATGGCCAAGGTTAATCCCATCAATGAATTATTTCATCCCTGATGGCACAAGCTAATTCCAGGATGACAATGGTAAGATTCATCAAGCTTAAATTATGAAAGAGTGGTTTGGGGGCACAAGGAATCGTTTTCACACATGACTTGGCAACCTGACCTTAACCCCACTTAAAGTGTTTTTGGGATGTGCCGGAGAAGACTTTAAGGAGTGGTTTGGACTTCCTGTTTCCAGTACAAGATGTTGGCCAAAAATAAAACTCTTGATAGAAATAAATGTTAACATGTAACAGTGCATAAGATTGCCATGACAATGCATCTGGCATAGCATCTAATAGATTCTGATAGTCATATTAATTTATCTTGTTGTTATTTTTGTACGTCTGTAAAATTCCTGCAGTCACTGGAAACATGTTGTTTTGCTGTTTATTGAAAGTGTGACTATTTCCTGTAAAACTAGAGACATCGGGCTAATGGAATAATGTAGTTTGACAGCATAAACTTTCCTCCTGTCAACAAACTATGACTATAACTACTCAAGTAAAGAGTGATCAATCAGGGATTAAGGATTTGAACTGTTGGACCCTTGAGAAAAACACTTCAAAAACTGCTCAAATATGATCTGGGATCCCAGTCTGAATACGGACATCTCTTAAATGTTGTAAATGTATGATCAGTCGTTTAAATTGCACACTAACGTGACCATTCCATAATCTATACAATCTATAAAACTACATTAAATTCAAGCGACTCTCCAGAAAATGGTTGGAATTCCATCATGCAAAATCAAGCAGGATTAAATACATATTAACATTCGTGCCAAGTATTGTTGCAAGACAACACATTCAAAACAATACAAGACTCTGCATGTTAGCCACTGAATACCCCAAACGAATAGAAGCATAAGGTTTTTAAGGGTCTGTTTAATACAGCCACTGTAAATAGGTTGGCTAATTAATTGGCCCTATTGGTACTATTCTGAGATATCTGTGCACACAAGGCCAATATTCACAAAATAATGGAGGGAAACTTTGCAGAAAAAACTCTTATTAATGTATATGTTATATATGTTACAATATGTTACTCTTATCTCTTATCTCCTGCAGCTCATAAATTAGCACTACTAAAAACAAAGAGCTGCTGAGAGAATAGCCTAGTGGGTAAGGTTGAGGGTTCAAATCCCACCTCTGCCAAGCTGCTACTGTCATGTCCTTGAGCATGGCCCTTCTTCCACAATTGCTTGGATTTGTAAAATTGTGTCAATAGTAAGTCGTTATGGATAACATGCTGTTATCTCATGATGATGTTGCAGTTAAGTGCAATAAAACATTTTGTGTTCATTTGAAACATGTTCAGTGAAGTTCAGCAATTTTATGTTATTATTTGTTTTATAAGCTTTAAAATTATAAATTATATAGAATTTATGTTAGAAAAATATATAAAATTATAAAATATTGCTAGCCTTTAAATCTCTTCATGGTCTGCCCCCCGCATCCCCTTCATAACCATTGTCTTCGTCCTCTCCTTCTCGTTTGTTACGCTCTTCTAACCCTGGTCTTCTACATGTTCCAGGTTTTAATAGGGATCATAGGGCATTTTCCATGGCAGCTCCTTCCCTCTGGAATTCTCTACCTGGTTCTATTCGCTCCTGTTCTTCTCTTCCTGTTTTCAAAACTCATCTGTTTTAGCCAATCCGTGAACATGAGGAGTGTCAAAGTCAAAGTCAAATTTATTTATATAGCACTTTTTACAATGGTGCATTATTTCAAAACAGCTTTGCAATATTATATTATCTTAAAAGGTCAATCCCAAATTCAGCAAGCCTAGGGCGACAGTGGAAAGGAAAAACTTCCTGAATAAAGAAGGAAGAAACCTTGAAAGGACCAAGACAGTGTAAGGTCAAATCTTTAGACATTTTGGGGCGTGTACTACAAAGAGTAAAGAAATCACCACCCTCAAAGGTCTATGAGACCTCCCATGAGACAAAGACATTTACATTTAGACATTTGGAGAAACCCTTATCCAGAGTGACTTGCAACCAGCGCTTCATTTGTAAAACACAAAGAACACAGAGCATGAAGGGAGCCAGGAAGTGGGCAGGGTGTAAGAAGGAGCACAGGGACACAACGGTCCTCAGTGCTCCACCTAAGACAGTAACTTAGCTTTGTAGCTTGTAGCTTATTTAAATCAGCTCTGTGACAATTCAATCAAATAATAACGGGGGACTGATGTAAATGCAACCAAATGCTGACCTCTAATTTCACTGTGATCTATGAGTTTCCATACTTCTAAAGGGACCCAGGCCTGAGAATACATGCTAGCCTACAGCTCACTAGCTAAAGCACATACTTGTTGATGACTAAATGCTTCTCAGTGCCATATCTTCAGAGCATCTGTGAATAGTGACTGCTAACCTAGATCTGACTCCATGTTCACACGCCCATTTGACAAGCCAGTCATCTCCTGATGGATTAAAACTAAAGTCTTATATTAGGCAACTTCATTCTGATATACATCATGCATTACAAAAAAATGTGTTTTTCTTTAAGGTGACATCTGCCAGATATTCAGACATCCACTGGGAGACCCTCGAGCAGAAAAGCTTTTAATCAAAGATACTTTAATTTTAGAGCACATCACAGTCTATTATATAAAATTGCTGGGTGCTTTTATGGATGTAGACAATGGGTGGGTGCAGAGTACATACACTGGTCTCCACTGGCCTGACAACACATGACAGGGAAAATCACAGGGGTAAAGCAGAACATGATCTATAAATTGTTCTGCTATATGATAGGAGGAAGAGTGGGGACCAACTGCATTTAGGAATTGTTCATCGTAACTGTGACTGAAGCGTACAAAATACAGCGTCGTGGCTCCATTTTCAAGCATTACGAACTTGTTCAAAAATCCCCTTGATGCAAGAGATGGATGGATGGGTGATGGATGGACAGAGAAAAAGAGTATTTTTAGATACAGGCTAAGGAAGCAACTAGTTGTGTCTGAGAATACACCCAAACCAAAGTAACCTGTAGCGACCTGTAAGTTCTACTCTGTCTCTTTCAGCTTGTTCTCTATTCAGCACGTTCTCTCCAGCGGCCTCTTTTCTCCAACATCACACTTGTCAGTCTTCGTCAGACTGGCTGCAGTGAGGTGTGGAAGAAAGATGGGCTTTCTGCTCCCATGATACCCTGGAGGGAAGCTGGTAACCAGTAATCAATACTTCTTGCTTACTACTCTAAGGTTTCATTCATATCTCATACAATGTGGATGTCTGTCTCAGTTTTGTGAGTATGGCTCAATTTCTCAATGTCTGAAAGTATGGCCATTTTTTAGTAGCTACTTAAAGAAAAATGTTCAGATTGAATAACCTGCATGCCAATGTTTTCAGCTGAAAGGACGGAGTAACTGTGTATCGATATCGACCAATTTTCAACCCAAATATGCGACTGGTGAACAGTTGAAATTTATCTAATTTAGGAAGTCAGTGGACTCAATGTCCCTTGGAGTCAATGGTGTGAAACAAATTAGCCATATTCTGGGGGGTAATTAGACCTGTATGAACCCCATTTCTGTATTTCCATCTAGTGTTTTATATAGGGAGGGCAGCCCGGCATATATCCAGGTCCTCGCAGTTCCTATTTGAAATGCTAGGTAAAAATACAAACTTTTAAACTTTGATTAAGGAACTAAAATGGTAACAGAACCCTGTATTGTGTTCAGTGGCATGTGCTAATTTGCACTCCAGTTCGTTATATATGGTAATAAGCCGGTTTAGACCAGTACATACATTTAACCAGTACGTACTGGATGGAATCTAGTATCTAAAATTCACATTTTTGACCCAAAAAGCAGTATGCTCTTTCAGTAATTAAGTGTACAGCATGCACACAATCTACTACTGCCATGGTCTACTGTTCAGTATGGAACTCTGTGGTTACAAACAAAATCCTCATTTTATGTCTTGATTGTTCTAATAATGGCGCCACCCTCAGCCGGTAAAGTCTATATAGTCCATAAGTTGGCTGGTGATTGATATTGGTTAAAGCTATATCACTCAAAACAACAATCGGTCCATCTTTACAGAAAGGGCATAGTTTAGACTTCTAAAATATGAAAATATGTACAAAATGAATAGGCATCATGTAATTGAGTTTTAAATTTAAACGCTAAACTCTTATATGGACTCACACTGATTCAAGTAAAAGAATCTGGCCCACAAAACTGAGGCAAAGACGTCATCTGTCAAACTGCAAGAACGTAGATACAAACCTCACCTGACACTTATATAGCCTTAACAAAATGCGCACACTCAGCATGGGCTCGTGTTAGCATAAATACAGGTGCTCTCGCCTGCTAAATAAGTACAACACTGTACAGGATGCAGCAAGAAGCAAACAAACCCTCGATGTGAGGCAGCTCTGATTCTGGCATGTATACTACATTTACATTGCAGGTAGAGATTACAAAGATTAAATACAGACTATGATTCAGACCCTCAGAGAAGGTAAGAAGTATGGCATTACATTGAATTCATTCGCATTGCAAAGTACCACGCTCCTGCTAGTACTCGTGCTCTTAGTATAGTTATACATTTGTATACATTTTGTATTGTTTTTGCCTGTATGCAAAAGGGTTAAATGTGAGATAGAAGATTATCTAGTTAGGGTTTTCGTTTCAGTGTTAGGTAGGTAATAAGAAAAAGCTGACCCTCTCATTGGTTAGGGTTTACAGGTCCATTTCAACAACAGCATAATTTGGCAGTTGTATCAATAATTGATAACCATTTAGAATGCATTTAAAAGAGAAAAAAAATTGCTCACATGCCTTCTTTTTTCAACATATGATGCGGAAACAGGACAACGTAAGCTGGATCTCAATGGCAAAAACACTGGGGCTGTAATTTCTGCACAGCATACTGTGATAAAGTACCAACTTTTATTTCTTATCAACACAGTAACAAATCAAATACAGTCAAAGCAATAAACTTGACTACACTGGTTATTATGGAGCTGGTTTGAAGACTGAGATCTGGCACAAGAAACAAGTCTCACAGCTTGAGACAAACTGGTTACATAGAAGCTTTCATTATAAAATCAACTGTGGAGATTTCCTTATGAAAAGAACTAGATTGCCCTGGTTGTGACACATATAGTCCTTTACTTAAACCTTTACAAAATAAATGAATGCAGATTTTAATAGTTAATGAATCCCAGAAAGTAAGGCTTAACCAGTGTCCTTCTGGGTCATCTGATCAGGAGAAATAAATTGCTTTTCTGCCTGGAAACGTCTTATCAGGTTTGTTAAAGACATTCAAACACCCATGAATGTCACCCATGACCGAGAGGTTATGATGGCACGTTTGTATGAAGCTTTGTTTAAGTAAGGCATTCACAGATTTAAAGGCTTTCTATGAAGGGTGCTGGTGCCATCAATAAAGTGCGTTCTCATTAAAAAGAAACATTTCTGTACCTCTGAAAGTACATTCTGTACAATATAGGGGCACGGTACCTCTCTAAATTGATTTTCATATGGAACTCCCGCAGGGGGCAATTGCATTTTCATACAAGCTTTTGCGGCACTCCATTCACTCAATTAAGCACATAATACGATCAATTTGTGCCCAGAAAGAAGCCATGCTCCAGCAACTCCCTGTATGAACCACCTGGCATGGATTTTATAGGACACCCTATAAAGTTCAATTACATGAATTAAAAAAAAACACAGTGAACATGCCTGACTAGGAGCAAAAAGGTTTTCTGTATCTCACATATATAACGGCAATGAACAGTGTATTGGAATTTTATAGTTCTGCCTGCAGTGCCTTATAGACGACAAACACAGAGTGCCGTGTTATTGTCTTTTTTCTGAAAATGAGAAGTGAAGAAAAATGAGATTGGCTTAACAGCAGGCACAGTTTCAGAATTATTCTTTGCTCCTGCAATGATAGTAGGCTGTAATGGTTGTATGTGGGTAGAAAGAGTGAGCTGAAGGGCATGTCGGAGAGAGTTTAATGGCAATGTTACTTTCTGTGAATGTTCTCAGAGATCTATATTTTAGATGCATCCTACCATTTTTGTCACTTTCCCAAATAAATGGGTGGATGAGCTATGTTTTTACCCTGGTACATATGTCAAACTGTTAAGCTGCCAGGTCTTCTTGGCAAGCATGTCTCCCAGGTGTTGCAAGTCCACCTTGAGTCAGCTTGTGCCAGCTGTCCAAGGGGCTCACCGTGAGAGTCTGCCAGCTATGGATTCCTTCTACAGATTGCTTGATAACACATGTAGATGGTAGATGTCACATGAAAAATGTCATCAGGCCTATTAAATGGAATTGCATGATGAAAACTGACAGTGTCGTCGCTTTTAGTGCTCGAGTAGCGTTCTGCTGTGATCCCGGTTATGGATAAAAAGCTTCCTTTGAACTGACACTAGACTACTAATTAGTAAGAAAGACGGTACATGGAGTACCCTGATCATAACAGGAGACGGAATTGTATACAGTGGTACCTCAGTTGTTGACCACCTTTGAACTCGCCAAATTTCGATTATCTATGCATGTTGACTAGAACAATTTGTTTGTTTGGACCTCGGTGCACTTAAACTTGTACAGCCACGTGACTTGTTTCACGATTCATAATTTACAATTCATTATCTGTGGTTTAGATTTAAAATGCTGTATACAATAGATGTGTGTGCTGTTTATCATGTTTTTTCCTTATTTTTACATCTACAGTAATGTACGTGCAAATAATAAGCCAATAATTTTAGGACCTTTAGGACCCCTGAAATGGTTAGTATTGACAGCCAACTCAAAGGAAAACATTCCTTTGAACACAGGCTGCATTTAACAATAGCAGTCATGCTAGCACCCTGAGTTAAGATAAGATAATCCCTTATTAGTCACACAATGGGGAAATGTACAGCAGCAAAATGATAGTAGTGCATACAGTAAGAAAGTGAAGAAAAGTGTATAATAATCAAATAAAAATAATTTGACTATGTATATGTATAAACAATAAAAAATAAGATATAAGGTATAGCTCTTATATAGACATATATATGTAGTGTTATAGTGATGTAGATACGGGGGGCTCGGGCTATTGAAAGCATTGATTGGACAGTTTAAGAGGAACAGGGACAGAGGACCAGGAGTTCACCAAGACAATAAGTATTTTGCATTTACTTTTCACTTTCAGTCCATTACGCATTAAATTTGCACTTTATTATGAAATAAGCTTTGTGTTGTTGATTTTGGCCACTGAATTATTGCTTGTGCAATCCATGTGAGGAAACCCACCCCAACATTTCAGAATTAAAGCTGTGTTATTTTGGGTTACATCGTGTAGGGTTCACAAGCTTTTAAGCACCACTGAATAAATAATTACTCAACTACCTCGTATTATTGCAGTGCAAAACACAGCGTACAAAATCCACACGAGTGCAACGTTTACAGCTTATCTTAAGTGTAAACAAAACACAGATCTTTTAGTCCATGCTAATTAAAAACAATGGCTTATTGGTATTTAAATTCAAATGTAGCTAGTGGGATACCTGTGCCGATAATCCCTGATAGTACAGATTATTAAACTTAATCACTGTCTCAAGTACAATGTACAACAATAGAATTTTGCAGAACATAAAACATTACATTAAATGGATATGGCTACAATAAACGGCTACAATAAACATTACATTGATTATATTGATGTGGATGTTTAACATGTCTCCCCAGTAATTAAGCTCTTGCATGCAGACAATAATAAAATTCCTGCAGGGCAAACGAGTGTCTAGTGGGTTGTAATCTGTAAGAACCCACATACTTAACCAACTGAAAAACTTGGATATTATTTCTAGATAGATAAAAGAACCTACTTGTATATTGTATCTATTTCCATCTAGGTGCTCGGCAGTCTAATATGCTAACCTACCATCACTGGGCCTGTGCCCAGAGGTCAGACATCACATGCAGATGTTTACTGGCTGTGTGAGGGTGAGTGCGGGACATTCGGAGGATCATCCAAGTGCTGCAATACCCAGCAATACAATGGAGAATAGTCCAATCCAGGAAACACTTACTCCAGTGTCCTCTATTCTTAAGAGCTCGGCATCCTCTCAACATTTCTCAACTGTTCACTCAACATCGATATCTAGGCCATTTCTAGACCAATAACTTTGATATCTGATTCTGAACTGTCAGAAATCCTATGATGTGTAGCTAATCTCTTTTCCTTCTTTTTCCGATGCATTATTGCTGAAAGGCTGTGTTAGTAGTGTTCATTGTATAAGTGGACCAGTATGGATCAGTCAAAAGTCACATCTGTTTACAAAATTCAAAGTTATGATTGAAATAATATTAACCATGAACCCAAATTCAGCAGAAACCATACTCTGAGTGTTTTTTTTCTGAGCAAGTAATACATACAGTACTTGGATGGCAGTGGGCAGGGTATGAGATAGATAGTGATGAGCATTATATGTAGAAAAGAAAAGCAGTGGTTGCACAATAAATACATTACAGACTGTGGTGACCTAATGATTAAGGTATTGGACTATGGACCAGAAGGTCCAGGGTTCACATCCCAACACTGCCACAGTTGGGTCCCTGAGCAAGGTCCTTAACCCACAACTGCTTGGACTGTAAGACTGTATTAAGTATTGTATTAAGGCACTCTGGATAAGGGCGTCTTCCAAATGCAATAAATGTAAATTATGTTAGATATTCAGTACTTATGAAGAAAGCTTTGTGTTAATGACTTACAAATGTCCAACTGTATGTAGTTTAATGTCTGTGATTTAAGCATGGTTAAGGTACACTAAGTAACACAAAGGTGCACTTGGCAGTGTGTGACGTAGGAAGTCACACGACAGGACTAATGAGCCTCGGTTGACTGTTTTTTAAAGTGTTTAATATAGGCTCGATTTTTGTTGAAGTATCAAGCATTTACATGGCATCTTTAGCCATAATACTATATCAAGTGTCATTAAAAATAAATTCTGACTAATAATAAATGCAAAGATAATTCAACCTTTAAAGAACAACACATTTAATCATTTCTAAGTGAATGTCATATTTTACTTCAATTATTATGAAACAACTGAATACTTAAAATACAACAAAACGTATTTTAAGTCCTGTGATCAAGGGTCTGGACTCCTAATAAGAAGCTTGTGCGCTCAAATGCATGGTCTTCTGCCCAGCCACCTCAACTGCTCAGCTAAACTGTAAGTCGTTCTGCATAAGCACGACTGCTGAATGCTGTAAATTTAATTGCGTGCGTGTTTGGTGAATTTAATAAAGGCAAACTGAGGGCTGTGTGTACAACAAGGTTAAAACCCCCTATTATCTAACCCAGTTTATTTACATGACTGCCCTCTTACCGATGTAAATGAATTATTGCCACAATTGGAAAAAAAATGCTATTTGCTATTGGCCAAATTGTTTTTCATGGCCATTTTCTTATTAAATAACTAACTGCATTTTTATCATGTGAGCATTGAGTCGGTGGCATTAAATATTCATGGGATTGCTTGGCATAGCACTACACGGAGCTGAATATCAGACTCGTACCAAAATAAATAGGGCTCACTGAATGACACAGATAATTAGCCAGTTGGGATCACTGACACTAAATTGTAAGCCACGCAATGGGCTTGAATTCAAAACGATGCCCTCCAACCAGGATAAATGAGTGTTTATGCGTTTAACTGAACAGATGATTTACATTTACAGGTATATGGCAGCGTTAGTCAAATTTTCTGTACAATGACTTTCATAACAGACAAAGCAGGAGATTTATTTACATTTACAGCGATTGACACACGCATTTATCCAGAGTGACATACGACTGAGCCAAGCACTCAAAAGCCATACAGTGGCAGCCCAGCAATGCCAAGACTTGAACTTACATCTTTTAAATTAGTACAGGTACAAGCCATTTAGCAATGTACTGTAGAGCGTACATGCTGGTGTTTAGCTGTACCGTACATAAACATACATCTCTGGCTACGCACAACCAAAAAGGTCAGTTAAAGAAACTCTGCTTTCCAAAACAGGGAATGCACCCTTAAATGCACACTTAAAACAGGCCATAATTTACATAATCCTACTCATGCAAAGTAATATTCATGAAAATAAATAAAATATCTAAACAAAACACTGAAGTATGACAAATAATATCTGTGGTACTTCAATTACACGTTGTTTTAACGAGTGGTTATTTGAGTTATGGTTGCCTTTCTATCAGCTTCAACCAGTCTTGAGATTTTCCTCTGGCCTGTGTCATGAGCAAGGAATTTCCAACCACAGAACTGCTGCTCACTGGATATTTTCTTTTTTCATACCATTCTTTGTAAACCCTAGCAATAGCTGTCTGTGAAAATCCCAGTAGTAGATCAGCGGTTAATGAAACACTCAGGCCAGCCCAGGTCAGCCCTTTAAGCACCATCAACCATGTTACTTAAATCACCCCTTTTCCCCATTATGATTTCTTTGCCATGTGATTGACCGATTAGATCTTTATGTTAGCAGGCAGTTGAACAGGTGCGACACTGATGCGTGATACAGTCACTGGCTCTTTTGCATCCAAGCATATCCAGCCTTACAAAGGTTTCCTAACTGAATGGCACATCATAGGCGTAACGTTTTCAGCTTTGCAGATGGCTGCTAGAATCAACAGTTACTTTAAAACAAGTTTACGAGGTGGCGAATAGCGAGGGCAGGAAAAACAGTGCAGGCCTAGTCAACGGGCAGTTAAAGAGTAATAATTCAACTCTTAGAACTCGTAAAATACCCTGCTTGTATATACTTTGCCTGTGCCAGTTGAGGCACGGTGCACATTCATGCATGTGCCCATGATCAGGGTGGCACCACTACCGCCTCATTTTGAACCTGGAAAAACCCTGTTAAAGGTTGCAAAGTGGGGGCCTTAGGGACATCACATTTGCATAACTATTAACACACACAGCTCGCAACAATTTCAGCTAAGCGATTAGACAAGTAGGCATCCGGGTGTGTGTAAAAGTCATTTCCACGCACGCAACTCACTCACTTAATATACCCATTTGGCACCAAGGACAGTTTCAAAGAGGATGTCTCATTATCATGAAGTGACACACACTCACACCACCAAGTTTGTCCTAATGTCGCTGTGAGGACTTTCCATTGACATAATATTTAATGTAGCTAATTAATTCTACACTCACACTCGCTCAACTCTAATCTTAACCTCAATAACCTCGGTAATCTTTTGGCTCGGTTGGTTTTTCAATATAAACTTGAAGGTTTGATAAAAAAATACATTTACCAGCAAAGTCCCCACAAGGGACATGCCAGATCCTTCCATCCTTTTGGGGTCCTTTGGTCCTCACAATGATATATAAAACCTTACCCACACACTAACAGAAACACGCACACGCACGCACGCACACGCACACACACACAAACACACACACACACATGCACACGTACTCAAACTTACACACTGCTTCTGGGCATACATTTACTACTGCTCCCGCTGCTGACATTTGAGAATGAGATTCAGAGAAATACCTTCATTACGCCACTTAACGCCTCGATGGACTGTCTCCCCTGAGACTTGCACTGTGCATAACTCAGACTGAGCTTCATTTCCACTCTACACACGCAAATCAACACCAAGAAACAAGTGCAAGGCTCAGCACTGGGAGAGCAGCAGGGCCAAAATACATTGTTACATGGTTAAGCAATGTTTCATTCATGCATTCATTTATTCATCTCCACATCTCCGTAAACCCATTCAGTGTCAACCCCGACAGCACAGGGCACAAGGTGGAGAAATGACCCTAAACATGGTGCCGATCCATCTCAGGACACACCAGAGCAGTTTAGCGAAACCAATTAGCTCACTGGTTCCAAAATGTCTTGTGCAGTGCCCATGTCTTTTGCTTAAACTAGAATTGATTTCAGATATTGCAATTCATACAAAACTGCAACTTCTTTGTAAACAAAATAAAAACCAAATATAAATTAAATAAAAATAAATCTATGTTGTATTTAAAGGACAGGGAAGTCAAAACTTCGCTACACGTTTGTGGAAGTGCATCATTATACATAGGGGAAAGCAACAACCAAATGAGTTGTTCATGCTGATCAGGCTAGAGATGGTTACAAAATTAACCATCTTGGACCAATCCATAGTCAGACATACTGTGTACAAATGGATGAGATTAAGGACCTAGGTGTGTAACATCTGCAAAAGGAACCCATGATAACTTCTAAGCACCTATATAACACGGGTTAATGTTAATGTAGATCAGTCCACCCACCATCAGGGCAATGCTGAACAGAAATGGTGTGTGTGACAGGGTTGCAAGGAGAATGAATCTGCTCTACAAAAACAACACTGCTGCTAATCACACGTCAGTGGTACAAACATTTTGTGGATGGATGAGACCAAAATAGAACATTTTCTAAATGGGAAGTTATGTATGAGAAAAGAAAACACTTCATTTTCAGCATCATTCCACATGTGGAACATGGTGTGGGCAGTATCATGGATTTGGCATGTTTTGCTGCATCTGGACCAGGGCAGCTTGTCATTGATGAAACAATGAATTATGAATTATACCAGCAAATTCTGGCCACGAACTGCAGCAAGACATTGTACACACGTACAACGTGTGTATCCCAAGTACACACGTTCTACAAAAAATACTAAATGCAATATGTAAATGGCCAAGTCAAAGTTCTGACCTTAATCGAAAAGAAATGTAATGGAAGAAATTAGCGTGAGGATTCCGACCAACCCACCAACATTCCACGGCTGAACCTGTTCTAACCAGATGAATGGACTAATCTTTCTTTAAGCTGCAGGACTGATCAACAGTTACCAGAAACTTTTAGTTGCAGTTATTGCTGCACAGTGGGTCACACCGGATACTTAAGCAAATATGTAATACTTGCTCATTTTCCTCAATGAATAAGGAATAAATATAATATTGCTGTCTCTTTTTTCTGCTTGATTCTATTTATTGTGTACAAGATTTTATAATGATTTAACTATAATGCAGAAATACTAACAATTCTAAAGGGTTCACAAACTGTTTTTTTTATTATTGCAACTATAATTACAACCTTAACACTCAGGATATCATAATATTTTGGGATTTTCAGCATATTACTACGGGAAATTTTGTCAGTCTATTATTCAGGGTTCAGAAGTGGTAGTTGCTGCCTTGGGGGTGCTAACCTGTCCGGCCTTACTTCACTTAGGCACTTACATAAAATGCAAGATGCCCAATCTGGCTGAAGGCACAGATGGAACCCTAGTCGCCATGGCGGTGCGCTAGTAAACCGCCACCCTGCGAGCCAAGCTCCTATTATAATAGTAATATTTCATAATATTAATACACTGTCACAATCCTAGATTTAAACACCACACAGAAAGTGTGCAAGCGGCAGAGAGATCAAATGCAATCATCTTACCAGAGTTCAATATCCAGCCTGAAATACATCTTCCCATAAAGTCCGCTCTATTTACCTCAGCCAAATAGCTCTTAGGCCAAACAAAGATTGAAAAAAACCTTATATAAGACCCCAGAACCATCCATAATTCACTCTATTCCAACTCAAGAATAGAGCTTGACTGAATCAGGTGTGGTGAGATCTAGGATAAGAGGCAACACAATGACCACCTGGGAGCTTTCAAGGATGGTGGTCAGAGAACAGTGATCAACCATAACATTAAAGCCACTTGTCTAATACTGTGTACATTCTTGTTGTGCAGCCAAGGCTCTGGCCCATAAACGCATTGACTCCACAAGACCTCTGAAGGTGTCCTGTGTAATCTGGCACCAGGAAGTTAGCATCAGATCCTTTAAGTCCTTGACGTTGTAATGTGGGACTTTCATGGATAAGACTTTCCGCAGAACATCCCACAGATCCTCAAGATCTAGGGAATTTCAAGGTCAAATCGACATCCAGAACATTCTGTCATGCTCCTCAAACTATTCTGGGATCATTTTTGCAGTGCGGCGTACTGCTGAAAGAGGCCACTCTGACGAATATGTGTACTTTTTATTTACAACAATAGGTAGGTAGGTGGTACGTGCCAAAGTACCATCCACATAAATGCCAGGAACCAAGGCTTCTCAGCAAGAAATTATTTTTTACTTTACCAGACAGTGGTTTCAAAGTTATGGCTGATCGGTGTAATCCCCCAGAGATCACCAGAGCCAAAATTAAGTTCCATAACACATTTATAGTGTATTTAAAATTTACTTTACTTTACTAATATTGCAGGTTACGATATTTTGGCCGTTTTGACAATCGGATTCCTATAATACTCATAAATACACATTCAGCAGTAACCATACTCTAAATTTTACATTTAGATTTTTAGATAAGGAATATTGAATAGAATGACAAGAAAATGCGCATATATGCATGGTTTAGTCACAGTCACCGCAAGTTCTTGTGTTCACGACATGGAAGTTATGGTGACATGGTATGCCCGGTCAACCAGAGTTACTGACATTTGTTGCAGTAATGATGTGCTGGAAAGTGAAAGAAGAACAGGTAGGGTGGAAAGGAAGCAGAGGAACATCTAAGTATAGCACGGAATAGCCGTGGTGGCACATTGTTTCATACGTTTTTGTATGCCATGCACTACAATCCTGCGATCTCCTGTGCTAGATGAGGCAGTGCATGACGTAGGGAGTCATGTGGTGAAAGTGATGAGCACTGGGAATTATGAGTCATACTTCTATGAGATATGAGATCTACAGTCTAAAAACTGGCCGGCTGGTGGACATTGCTTCATATTGTTTAGTAAGGCATTACATGTATTTAAATGTGTGTACATGGGTGCTGCTGGGTATATTTGTATATTTGATGGGGGACGGAAATAAATGTCTCTGCAGCATAAGTTTGTGAATATGTGATATATTTTGTTATTTAAATACGGAACCGCAGTCAGCAAAATATTGATTTTCAAGGCAACGTTCTCCCCATTACGTTTGGCCCCCTCCAAAGAAACATGTTCCTGAAAGCCTGCGAACAAGACAGAATTACCACAAATACGACACTGGAAGCATAAGTCATAGGCTTGGCTTTCTGATTGAACTGGAAGGGCGACTTTAACTAGGGACCGTTAAGGTTTTTCTCACAAATCATGTGGAAGCTGGATAGTAATTACTTGAGTAAGTATCTTATACATGCTTTTGTGGTAAGATCAGCCTAATAAATATTGCAAACCAGCTCTTATTCATGTGTGTTTAGATAAAGCAACATCAGCGTGCAAGATAACGAGTGAAGTTTTTAACCTAACACTTGTGGCAGTTCTAGATCACCAGTTGGGCAGGCTGGGGCCAGAGGCTATGTTAGAGTGGCCATTCCTTTCTATCTAAAAGGGCATTGTGTCTGCGTGTTTGCAAGTGTAAAGTACTTAGGGAGTCAATATTAGGGGGTACGCTTGTCGTCACAGGGACACATGCCCCGTATCCAACCAACATAGCCACCCCCTAGAACCAACAGTGAGTTGGGTTGCTGAGTAGCCTCTCTTTCTCATGCTGTATAGTTGGAGCTTGAAAAAAGCAGTTTTGTTTTGGCACATGAGCACACCTTTAAATCGAAGTAACACTCATTCTGACTGAACCAACTAAGACAGCGAGTTGAACAACATTCTTAGAACCCTTAACTTGTATAAGGAATTAAATGCTCTTGGTCAGAAAGCACTTTGCTCTTTGACTGTTGTAAGCTGATGGATAGCACCTGACA
Organism: Parotocinclus haroldoi; assembly: GCA_034779995.1. Lineage (NCBI taxonomy): Eukaryota > Metazoa > Chordata > Actinopteri > Siluriformes > Loricariidae > Parotocinclus > Parotocinclus haroldoi. Next base: position 3,765 of record JAUZST010047644.1, on the reverse strand, counting down.
TAAATCACGCTATCTACTCCAGGTTCTTATGCACTTTAATCTAAATATGATGTGAGACATTTTGAGGTTAATTTGCATCCTTTAAAGGGGAGCCATAGCCTTTTGACACCCCTCCTCACTTTAAAATGTTTAGCCTTCCCCCAGTCGTAGCTAAAAAGTGTTCAGAGACGTCATTGTACGTTATGTTCATTATAGGGTAGTGCGCGTTTGGAGACGCAGCCCGCGTCTTAGCGCGTATCCCTATGGATCAGTGTATAGTGCTCTATCTCCACCTGCTGTTGCGTATAAAGAAGCTGTTGGTGTCCAAGCAGACATCACACCCCGCCTTCACACTGATGCCCGGGAGCACAATGTCACACTCAGAAGAGAGTCCAAGTGTAGAAGTTCAAGGCTGTTCCCCCGGTGAATAGTGAGCAGCGAGAAAGATATGTTGGCGGCGTCTGACTGGTTAACACAGCCTATTTACGCACATAAGCCGTTCAAAGGCAACGAAAAACATCATTTCAAGTAAGAAATAAACACCTGCAACAGCCTATTACACGAGTGCTTTCACATCTACAGTAGCATTCGCTCGAGTTGCTTTACATTTTCATAGCAACACGCGCTGAACTCACTAATCAAACCCGCGCCTTTAACGCGTCTTTACGCAAATCCATCCAATGATCCTTAAAATGCATTCACGCTCTACAAACAAGTGCAAAAGAGGGAGCGCTTCGCTCCCTAAATAAGCCAGGCTCAATTCGTCCAAAGAAGCGCTTCCTCCAGCAGGACGTGCCCGAACTGCAAAACGGCACCAAACAAATTCGCCCCACTCCTTTCCTGCACGCAGCATTTCTCCACTCACACTCACACCAGCGACTCCGTTTCACACGCGCCAGTCGTCCGGTATCACCTCACATCACTCCATATCACTCCACCATACCTTGGCCGCCGCTGACGAACACCCCGAAGAGGATGAGCAGTTTCCCGAGCATGTTGAGGCGGATGCGAGAAGAACCGGTGGACGCAGTTAGAGCTCGCAGTGAGTTCAATAAAGAGGCTGGCAGAGGAAAATCTCTTCTCTTCGCTTCTCTCTTCAACCTCAGTGCGCGTCCGTCTCACACGCGCACGCGCGCACTTGCTCACGGTCCGTCAGTGTATACTAAGCGCGAGCTCTGTCTGCCTCCGCTGCTGCTGCTAAAGCTTCACGATTCACTTCACCGACTCGATTCCTTCGATTTGACCGTCTAAATGAGTCGAAATCAGCAAGTCTGTGTTGGCTCTTAACGGGAATGCCGTTTTTGGTGGTAATTTGACAAATATGACAAAAAGAACCATGCAGACAGGAAGACGTATTTAACGGGGTTTTGTCTTGCCATCCTTGTGAGGACTTTTCATTGACAAGTTGAAATTAAATCCTTAAACCTACACCTAGCCATAGTCTAAATTTTAATAACCCAACTTGGCTCGTTTAGCCTTTGAAACAAAATGGTGATATTTTCTATAATGGATTGGCATCCTGTCTAATGTTGTTCTTAACTGGCTCCCTGTGCTGGCTAGACACGATTCTCTCGCAGGTTGAAAAGACGATAGCAAAATGATAGCAACGCTGCCTCATAGCAAGAAGGTCCCGGGTTCATTGGAGCAGCCTGGGTCCTTTCTGTGCGGAGTCTGCATGTCCTCCCCGTGTCTGTGTGGGTTTACTCCAGGTACTTTGGTTTCCTTCCACAGTCCAAAAACATGCGTGTTAGGTTAATTGTTTTCTCTAAAATGGCCCTTAGTGTGTGACTGTGTTTCTGTGCCCTACTATGGATTGGCACCCTGTCTAGGGTAATTCTAGAGTTGCTTGGCATGGGCTGGCCTGCGACCCTGTTTGGATTAAGTGGAAGATAATGGATGGATGGAACAAGGCAACGAATAAAGTTGTCAGATTTTGTAAACAGGGGAGAGTGAAGTGAAAATCGGGGTTATAGCAATACAGACAGGCAGACAAACAGACACACACACCATGTCTTACTATCTTTGTGAGGACTATCCATTGAGCATCTGTTTTATTAATATACGCTCTTACCTCTTTATATCGCCTAACTCGGTTCCATGACTATTTTTGGCGAGAGGCCAGCTTGGTGACTTAAGGTTACAAAAACTAGACAAAGGCAATTACAGTAATTCTTGATGCTGGCATGTGTCCAGTGTCAGTAGCATGCTTTAGTATTACCGTACTGTACAATTTGTTTAGGTGACCCTGTTAGTAGGATTAAATTGACACCTACTGAGCAGTTGAATTCTTGACAGATGGGTGTAGAAGTTCATTGCTGGCAAGACATTTGTCACAAGTGGTGATTAGAGATGAGAGATGAGAGATGAGTTAACTCATAATTGATATAAGTTATCAACCAATATTTAATCAATTAATAAATAAACATACATACTCAGCAGCCATTTTATCCTGTGTTATATGACTTTGCTGTAGTGCTGTACAGTCAGAACTAGGGGAGAGTATGTTGGTCAGCAGTATGGAATGATACAGTGAGAAATACTCATACCTTTATTTTCGCAAACCAACCTGATTACTCCTTTGCAAAATACCATAAAGTATATGCTGGACAAATCCGCAACTCTACAGTAAGTCATTATGGATAAGGGAGTTTGCTAAATGTGTTTAACTCTAAATTGCTAGTAAATTGTAGATTTAGTAGATAAAGGTCAACAGCACCGGTTAGTCCATTTTGCTTTAGGAATAAGTAGGTATACATAATATCTGGATAAAAAGTGCCCAGACTGTTGTTGTTTAGTAGGCATTCCACCCAGACTGACTTTTGCTGCGTGATCCTGACATTTCCTCGCTTGATCTGGAGCCACCTGCACTACCTGCTCCAGTGAATCATCTAATCTGGACATCCAGAGACCTCAACTCTCCAGGACCCACAGCTGAGATTATTCTATTCTTTATAAATCTTTATTCACAGCATGCTACACTTTACTTGTGATGTCTTATACACAATACTGTTCGACTTCTGTTATATTCAGCTAGAAGAGGAATCACTCAAGAGGAGCACAAATTCTCCATTTGTGACTGAAACCTCTCAAGAATTCTTTCTTAGGCATATCTGAGATTTTCTATGCCACTGTGTTTTCTGACTTTTTCATTTGATGTTCAGGCGTTGTCTGAAAAGATGCTTTGCAACAATGTCTGTTGTTAATAATGCTATGCAAAGATTGCCATTCAGATAACAAAAATGGGTTTTAACATATTTTACTAAGGTTAGATTGTTTACAGGCCTTCTGTTAGTGCCCAAAATCAGGACTAAACACGGTGAAGCGGCGTTTCAATTTAATGGAGCTGAGATCTGGAATAGTCTCCATGAAGATGTTAGGGTGGTCTCATCTTACCTCTGCTTATTCTGATCAGAGTCACAAGGAAGGATCAGTAACCTAACTCATAAATCAATGAGTGTAGGCAGAGGTACACCCTGTACTAAACCCTGTTTTTGTAAACATACCACTCGAATTTCACATTACAAGAACCACTAGAGACTCAAACCAGAGCATCAAGCCACTGAAGCTACAGGCTATCCTAAGACTTAAACTTTTCAAGTATAAGATATTCAAGTCAAATCAAATTCTGAAAGACCTACCGAAGTTTGGAGCACCGAGAATGATCAGGTAAACAACTGATCAATTCACAAATGCTGGCCATAGTCCACTTTAAATTAGGTACGTATTTGTATAACACTTAACTGATAAATCACCCAATAATTCTATATATCTCATATATATATATAT